>BOPN01000499.1:343808-346308 GCA_017312705.2 Penaeus japonicus
TTTTTCTACATTTAGGGAATTACTTTATCTATCCGCGATTTTTTATTCTAATTTCATTATTATTGTTTTATTATAGTGACGTATTGCTTTATCGTAATTGCCGTGCAAAGTTAATCGAGGTGTTATTATTCTATCAGTTCAATCAATCATTTTACATAGCTTTATATCTTTTATTTATTATGTAATTTATTACCTTTTGCGAAATGCATACACACATAACTTACTGTAAATACACCATCAACCCTTCGCACTCTTGCAATAACTATTCTTATCTTTCTGTTCACAAACATACTTTGACACTACAACTAGATTGTCATGGCATAAAATGAATATTCAGTAACTCGGTAGGACGTGTGCCACCCACAATATTTTTTGATCGACCTTGTTTTGTTAAACATAAAGTGGATAGTTGCTTGCATCATATTTCTCACCTCGACCACATCTTTCTACTAATACCTCCTTTCACAGTCACCTATCTGATTGATTGTTATGTTGACGACTGTAAACTCTCGATATTGTTAATACTTTGGGATTTCGTTTTAATTTTCAAAAACTCATCCATTATTGTTACCAATCTTGGCTTTGCGGCATTTTCCTCTGCTAAGAAAATTAACCATTTGAGGACAAGATTCGGTTTTTCACCCCATTTCCCTAGTCTCGGCCTACCACGGCCCACCTCCACAATTAGATCTGGGTATACCTTTCTTTCATTGATCACACGACCGCTAAACCGGTAATTTATTTCATAATTATTCCAGGCCTGCCCCCATGTTTGGCTAAGAGAGCCACGACGGTCTCACGAGAAGACGTCTGTAGTACCGACCTATAATACGGTTCACAGCGACGTACCGCGAGCACAGTTACTTTTCGCCCGACACAACTCCGGCAGACTTTTCGGCTAACAGAGCCATAAGTATTGCTCCCTACAGCAAATTGACCTAGCGTACGGTCACGTTAAGAAGAAGAGATACCGTCAGCACGGCAACGTTTTTCGGTCAAGCAGCCGCGCCTCCCTTGGAGAACTCATTCTCGGGTTTAGGTAACGACCATATCATGGTCATATCAGTAATTACTAATATTTGTAACTTTTCACATGTTAATGCTAAGTCTTATTCTTTTACTTCCAGATCTCTTAGAATGTCGCACATGAGCAATTAATTCCTTTTGTTTTGTGATTCTATTTGTTATTACACTGGTAATTAACTTTTATTCCATGCCTCTCATCACAATTCAAAACTTCATGTACGTTCTCTGAAATCCAACTTGGTATACCCATAATTACTCTTTATATGTAGCATACTTACTCTTCATTTTTTGTAACTACTACAGCCAAGGTCACGTGATATGAATCTTCTTTACATCGTATTGAAATATGTTTCCATCTTCCCTGCATCTGTTAACTAATTTTCTTTTTCGAGTTTATTCCAGCAACCTATTCTGATGTTACTACTGCAATAGAATTCATGTCTCCCTTAGTACCCTTAGCAGAATTGCAGAGGTTGGTTCCCAACTCATAACTTACTTGACCCATTCTGTGCTGCTATCTACAAATTTCCTGTCAAATGTGTCGGTTAAACTACATGCTGCATGATTTGCCGACGTGACGCAAAGAGTAACAAGCAAGTTAAGTTAATTATAATTTCCTCAGTTTTCTCTAAATAATATTTTGATATATCTATATACATGCAATATCTATACATCTCTACCTCCCATCCTACTATTTTGGCACTGACAATCATCAATGCAACTGGTATGTATGCATCGGGCACTACTCTGTGACTTCATTCCAGGTCTGCAAGTTGAAGATGATTCCATCAGAACGGCTTGGCGAACCAGCCTTGTCAACCCTGATGTCCCGACACCGCCATCTTGAGGACCAGCGCACCTTCGCAACCGCAACCACGTGGGTTTCCTTATACAATCAAGATGTTTAATCACTCGGGGTGTTGAATCTTTACATCTATGGTGAAAGAGAGATATAGTAAACACGTATACTATTATTCTTATTCCTTGTTTTTGCACTTTTTGCCCATGCATGCCCAATATTTTGATGCTATATATCTTTGCAAGTTGAGGACGACTTGTTCTGTAGGTGGCTGAGCAATATGAGATTTTATAGTATGGTTATATATGATATTAGATACAGCAATATATCATATACAAATACCATATGAATATCGCACTCTAACTAGCGAGGCTGGGTCAGGTCTGGTCAACTTTGACGGATAGGTAATTCACACATACTTGCTTTCCCAAGTATCTAGACCCTCAAAAGAGCTTTTGACTGTCACATCTACATTCCCCTGTTTATACATGTTGTGATATTGTTTATTACTGTGATCATTGAGCTGTAGTGAATATATCAATCGTGTACCATAATATCAGACTATCTGCATTATGGAATAAACCTGAACTGTACAAACCCTGTGTCTGGCATCAAATACCCTAAGACACCCATCGCAATGTGTGTGTGTATGTCTATCTATCTCTCTATGTGTGT
>BOPN01000499.1:361308-363808 GCA_017312705.2 Penaeus japonicus
CATCATTTTCTTTTTTTAAATCATTGTTGCTTTGCCATTGTAATCGCAATATTTTTTTTTCTACATTATCCTTACTGATATTGATATTTACAATGTAATTGCTAATATCACAGTTAATATTTTCTGCATCATTTCCCTAACATTGTCATTTTTACAGTCATACTTATCATTGTAATTTCATAATGAATCTAATTATTCCAGCAATGATGCTGGTTATATATGGTGATACCACAAGTGATGATACAGTTAAAGTAATTGAATAATTAAAGAGACTTAATAGATCTAAAAAGGATTGAAAAAAACAAGACATGTGAACAGAAGACAAAAAAATTATGGGGGAGTAGAAAAAAAAGTCTTGAAGAAAATGTAACGAAAGAAACTAAGTCTATTCCTTAACCTCACCCCCCCCCACTCCCCCGCCTAACACCTTTCAGACCTCTACCCCTCGCCCCTCGCCCCTCGCCCCCTCCAAAACACACCTTTAGTGGCATTCATTAACATACGGGAAACGAATTTACACTGAAGATCGTGTGAATATAGACAAACAGTCTTTGTGTTCACACGTTCGCACACACACACACACACACATACACACACGAACAAACACACACACGCGCGCAAATACACACACACACACACACACACACACACACACACACACACACACACACACACACACACACACAAGTACACACAGAAACATAAACATACATACACAGATACACAAGCAAACACCCACACAAACCTACATATATTGAAGATTATAGTCACAGACGAACTTGTTCCAAATGCTAGGGAATAATTTGTGAGCGTGTAAGGCGCGTGAATGGTAAGCCGTACAATTGTCTACTTTTTTTTCCTTTTCTTTTTTGATTTCTCTTTTTTTTCTATCAAGGCTTATATTTTTGGTATATGAATTTTGTACCTTCGGAGCACATTGGCAAACTTTTATTTCTGCAGCCATAAGAGTGCATAGAGAAAAATGGAGAGGGCGTAGAGAGAAAAGGGAAAAGTAGGACGATAGCCTGTACACAAGTACACGCGACGTGTAGCTTACGTACGAACAAACATATACAGTGTGTGCGACAGCGTGCGTGTGTGTGTGTTCCTGTGTGAGTCTGAAAGGAAAACAATTAGCTCGGAGCGTGGAAGGAGAAAAACAAATGAGAGTTGAGATGCGGCCTGCGCACTGAAGGGAACCCCGGCCGTGGGAACTCCGGCCTGCTCTCACCCAATAACGAGCTGTCTCCTTTTTACTAATAGTTTTAGCGTCGGGAGGGGGAAGGGGGAAGGAAAGTGGTAATAAAAGGCGGTAATTGCGCAGGAAAAGGTGATGGAAAGTGAGGGAGGACAGGGAGAGGGAGGGGAAGGGAAGACGAAGGAGTGAGGGGAAGGAGAGGAGCAGGCTATGAGAGGGAGGAGGGGGGAGGGCAAGAAAGGCAGAGAATAAGAGAAGAAGAGAGAGTGTGCGAAAGGGAGACCGTTCTTGTGCTTCAAATGGCTGAGGAAAAAAACGGAAAACATCTCTTAAAAACAAGAAATGTGGATAACCGCGAGAGAAGGGGGACAAACGCACACAAAAAAAAGAGGGAACAAGACTGAGAAAGAGAGAGAGAATAATACAGTAAGAGAGCAAGAAGATAGAAGAAAAAGAGAATAAGAGAGAGAGAGAGAGAAAAAAAATCCTAGCAAAGCAAATCCTCGTATTACCGTCGAATCACGTAATGTAGAACGGAGACCACGGATCTACCCAATAACAACCCAATAACAACAACCATAAGAACACTTTAACACGCTCCTTTAAACAACGAAATCCGGACTAACAGCTCTCCGAACCGCATCCTTGAATTCGAATCATAGATATAGATATATATATATTTTTTCGTGTACAGATAATTTCCGAAGCTCCATTGAACCCGGGGATTCGTATCACTTGAGTGAGACATCAAGAGGAACGTGAGATTTTTTCTTTTTTTCTTTCTTTTTATAAGATGTTTGTCGAGGGGAGGATGGCCAGATGAGGCCGAATGAGTGTTTATTGTAATCTACTTGAGTGGAATAACCTTACTGTTTGTATTAGCAGCAATTTCGTTATTGATAACGGTGATGCTACCGTGATATTGATATTGATAT
Source organism: Penaeus japonicus (assembly GCA_017312705.2). Taxonomy (NCBI): domain Eukaryota; kingdom Metazoa; phylum Arthropoda; class Malacostraca; order Decapoda; family Penaeidae; genus Penaeus; species Penaeus japonicus. Next base: position 363,442 of record BOPN01000499.1, read on the forward strand.
TATTGTTGCAAATTCTTTTCGTAGTTGATACTGATACTGTTATCATTATTGTTGTTGAATATTGGTGTAAGCATCATTACGATCCTTATTATTATTGCTGCTGTTTTTGTTATTGTTATTATCTTTATCTTATAACTATTGCTATTAGCATAATCATTACTAATGTTGTTGTTATCGATGTGATTGTGTTATCATTACTATAATGATAATGATAATGATAGTAGTGATAAAAATGATGATAAAAATAATATTGCTATTATTATCATGATAATGGATAATGGTAATAAAATGATATTGTTATTATTATCATTAATAATGATTTTTATTATAATGACAGAATAGTGGTAATAAAAAGGATAACTATAAT
>BOPN01000499.1:378808-381308 GCA_017312705.2 Penaeus japonicus
TTATTATTATCATTATTATTAACATCATTATCATTATTATCATTACTATTGTTATCATTATCATTATTATTATTGTTGTTACTATTATTATTATTGTTATTATCATTATTATTATTATTATTATTATTATTATTATTATTATTATTATTATTATCATCATCATCATCATGATTATTATTATTATTATTATTATTATTATTATTATTATTATTATTATTATTATTATTATTATTATTATTATTATTATTATTATTATTATCATCATCATTATCACTATTATCAATATTATTGTTATTATCATTATTATTATTATCATTATTATTATTATTATTATTACTATTATTATTATTATTATCATCATCATTATCATTACTATTATTATCACCATCATCATTTTCATCTTTATCTTTCCTATTATTGTAATATCTACCATTATCATCAACACTATCATTATTACTGTCGTCATTATCAAAGTTATCATTATCACTACCAATACTGTTATTGCATTTGTTATTGATATTATCTTTGTAAATATTACTATCACTATAGTTATCATTATCATCTTTATCCTTATTGTCATTATTACTTATACCATTACTATTACTGTTGTCATTTTGATGATAATTTCCTTAGTATTATCATCGTTATCCTCAAATAATAATAATCATTATGATATCAATATAATTGCTATGTTAATGACAATGAAAGTAATCATATTTTCATAATCATTTTCATCATCATTATTAGTATATTTTCTGCTATATCATCCTCATTAGTATTATCATTCGCATCATTGATATCATTATTGTTATCATCATTATCAATATTGTTATCATCGTTATCAATTTTTTTTATCATCATCCTTGTTATTGTTTATATTGTTGTTGCTTATTATTGTTATTGTTATGTATGTTACTGTTATCATGATTATTATCATTACTATCGTCAATATCATTGTTATAATCGTTATTCTTATTATCATTGTTATAATCGTTATTCTTATTATCATTGTTATAATCGTTATTCTTATTATCATTGTTATAATCGTTATTCTTATTATCATCATCATCATTATTATTATCATTTTTGTTATTCTATTATCAATATTGTTATCATTATCATTATCATCATCCTCATTATGATCATTATAATTATCGTTATCATTATTATTACAATTGTCATTAATATGATCCTTATCATCATTATTTTGTATCAATAATACTATTATTATTATCATTACAATTAATAATAATGATAATATTATTATCAGTATTTTTATCATTACTACAAATAATAATACCATCATTGTCTTTATTATCATTATTGTCATTATAATCATGATAATGATTATTATAATCATTAGTTTTTGTGTTAAAATCATCACTGTTTTTATTGTTATAATCATTTTTTACATCATCATTATTATCATCATTTTTATCATTAACATCGCTGTTAACATTATAATTTCTATGGTAATCATATTGTTGATAATGATCATTATTAGTAGTAGTATCATTGTCATGAACATCTTCATTGTTATCATTTTTATTAGAATTACCATTACTAATATTGTCAATGTTATTATCATTATTATTGTTATGATTATCATTTCATTATCATTGTTATGATTACTATTTTCAATATTATTATAATTATCATCCTTTTTATTACCATCGTTGTTATCATTGTTATCCTTTTTTCTTTTCTTTTTTTGACATTATCATTATGTTATCATCGTGACGGCAGATGCGGGAAAATAGAAGAAATCATGAGTGATTCCATCGCTTCTCCGCTCTGATATCACAGTGTCATGAAATAAAGTTGATGAATAAAGCTCGCTTCTGTTGGCAGCCTAATTTGATCACAATATCTGTTATACTTTACTTCTATCCGCCTTTTGCTCATGTGAGTGTGTATCTATAATCACTTCTTCCCAGTCAACTTCACTTGCATTCGCCTACCCCTGAGTTTTGTGTTTTTGTGATTGACGAATGCATCGTTTGATATTAGGTTGGATATTATAATGCCGGATGTATAGTCTAACATTTATATGATACTAGCTCGAAGCCTGAGGGATAATAACATTAATCTATGCGGACTAAGAAACTATTATCGATAGATTTTAGGTAGGGAAAACTATTTGTACAATGAATTTGCGAAATTAGTTTATATATATATATATATATATATATATATATATATATATATATATATATATATATATATATATATATATTACATTTTAAATCGCTGTGTGGCAGTATTGGCGGAGTTAGGCCCTATTTTAGTCATATATATATATATATATATATATATATATATATATATATATATATATATATATATATATATATATATATATATATATATATATGTATGTATATTTATATATATACATATATATATATATATATATATATATATATATATATATATATATATAAATATACATATATATATATATATATATATATATATATATATATATATATATATATAT
>BOPN01000499.1:398808-402882 GCA_017312705.2 Penaeus japonicus
CTCTCTCTCTCTCTCTCTCTCTCTCTCTCTCTCTCTCTCTCTCTCTCTCTCTCTCTCTCTCTCTCTCTCTCTCTCTCTCTCTCTCTCTCTCTCTCTGTCTCTGTCTCTCACTCTCGCTGTCTCTCACTCTCCTCACACGCACCTTTATCCTCCCTTCGTTACGCTCTTCCCTTGTCCCACGCAAGCATTCTCTCTCTCTTCTTTCCTCAGTTTAGTCCCTTCCTCCATCCCCTTCTTTGCCAGGTCTTGCTTGCTATATCTATCCTTCCATCCTTCTACTTCCATTATTTCCACTCTGTTGCTTCCTTTTTCCTCACTATTCGTCCTCCTCCTTCTCTTTTTCTTCTTCGCCTTCGTTCCCTCCCCTTCCCCCTTCCCTCTTCCATACCCTATTCTTCTCCTTCCCCTTCCATCCATTCCTTCCCCAAACCCCTTCTTTCTTCTTTCTTACCTCCTCCTGCCTCCTTCCTTCCTTTTCTCCATTCCTCCTTTATTTTCCTTTTTCCCCTCCTGCCTGCTTCCTTCCTTATTTCCTAATTCCTTTCTCCCTTTTCTGCCTCCCTCCTTTATACCCCATTCCCTCCTCCTGCCTCTTTCTTCCTTATTCCCTACCTCCCTCCCTCCCTCCTTTCCTTTCCTCTCTATCCCTCTCTTCTTACTTTTACATCCCTTCCTCTCTCCCTCTCTCCCTTTCTGTCTCTCCTTCTCTCTCCCTTTCTGTCTCTCCTTCTCTCTCCTTATTTGCCTTCCCTTCTCGTCCCTCTCCCTTTCCTGCTATTCTGTCTCCATCTCTCCCTCCTCCCAACCTCCTCTTTCCTTCTTCCTCCCTCCCTCGTTCCCTCTCTCCCATTCTGTCTCTATCTCTCCCTCCCTTCCGCTTTCCTCTCTCCTTCTTCCTTCCATTCCCTTTGCCTCCCTCCATCCCTTCTTTCCCTCCCTTCGTCCCTCCCTCCCTCTCTCCCTCCCTCCCTCCCTCCCTCTCTCTCCCATGCACTTCAAGAATCTATTGTTGTAAACTTGCCTCCTCCTTAAACTCATATTTCACCTCGCGTCGGTTTCACCCTCCAAACTTTGGGCTCCGCGAGAACCAGATGATGATATGGGGTGAGAGTTCTCCTCTTTCTATTCTTATCCTTTTCTCTTTTTTTTATCTCTCTCTTATCTTATTGTTTCCTCTATTCACTTTCTTCGTTACGGTTTTGCTTCTCTCTCTTTCTATCAGTACATCCATATCTCTCTCTCTCATTCTCTCTCTCTTGATCTACCTCTCTCTCTCTCTCTCTCTCTCTCTCTCTCTCTCTCTCTCTCTCTCTCTCTCTCTCTCTCTCTCTCTCTCTCTCTCTCTTGATCTACCTCCATATCTCTCTCTCTCCTTCTCTCTCTCTTGATCTACCTCTCTCTCTCTCTCTCTCTCTCTCTCTCTCTCTCTCTCTCTCTCTCTCTCTCTCTCTCTCTCTCTCTCTCTCTCTCTCTCTCTCTCTCTCTCTCTCTCTCTCTCTCTCTCTCTCTCTCTCTCTCTCTCTCTCTCTCTCTCTCTCTCTCTCTCTCTCTCTCTCTCTCTCCTAAAAAAATTATCCCTCTCCTTCCCATCGTCAGTCGAGCATCTTCGACAAGAGAGAGAGAGTTGGGGGAGGGGGGGGGGGCGTGGAAGAGAAAGAGAGAGAAAGAGAGAGGGAGAGAGAGGGAGACACACACACAAAGGGCTAGAAACTCGTACAGGAAGAAAGTCTTCGGCATCGCCCAGAAGTTTTCGATTATTAGACCGTCAGAAACCTCCCAGCTTTGGTCGAGGTTGTTCGCTAATGCATCTTAAGGCAAAGAGTGTAGATGACGGGGAGCTGTTCGTGATGACCGAGTGACCTGTTAGATGTTGGTAGTGTTGGTAAAAAAAATGGTGGTAATGATGGCGTTGTTGGTAGTGCTGGTAATGTTGGTGGTGTGGATCCAAGTGGTGGAAGAAGGTTACATGATATGGTTGATTTATCATTTTTATTAATTATTTATCCAGTGTATTCTTTTTTATCTTGTTTTTTTTATTCAATTGGGCTTTCTTAATCCATTATCCCTTTTAGAATGTGGCTGAAAAAAAGAGAGGGAGAGGAATAAGGCAGTGGAAAAAGGATGGAGAGGGAGCGGGTAGAGAGTCAGGAAAGGGGAGGGGAAGAAAGAGAAAGAGAGTGTGGGATCGAAGAGAAGATAGACAACCGATCAAAGGAGAGAGGGAAATCTCCTTTAAAGCCAAATGAAGAATATGGGAAATAATTAATAATAACAAAGGGAAAACTGACAAGACTAGATGCATGAGAGGGGTAGCTGAAGAGAGAGAGGGTGGAGGGACTGAAGAGAAGGAATTAAGAAGGATGGAAAGGAAGGGATGAGGAAGGGGGGTGAAGAAGGAGATGGAAAGGAAATAAAGAGGGGGGATGAGAAAGGGGGGTAAAGAAGGAGAGGGAAAGGAAATAAAGAGGAGGGATGAAAAAATATATATATATAAAGAAAGGAGAGGAAAATCGAGTTGATGTGAAATAAAAGAAAGAAACGCGGAACGGAAACAGAAAGAGAATAGAAAGAGAGAGAAAGCGAAAAAAGGAGAGATGGATGGACAAAGACAAAGAGAAGAGAGAGCGAGACAGAGAGAAAGAGAGAAAAAAAATAGAGAGTGAGAAAGAGACAAAAGGACAAGAGGCAAAAAGAAAGAGAGAGAAAAAAACTAGAGTGGAACAGACACAAAGGGATTAGCCATCAAGACAAAGAGCAACAGAAAAGAGAGGAAAATAATGGTCAAAGGAAGAACGTATAAATGTTTAAAAAAAATACAAAATAAAAGCTGATAAGACTAGATGCATACAAGGGAGTGGGGGAGATACAGAAGAAGGGGGATCGGAAAATAAAAGGGAGAACGGGACAAAGAGGAATAGAAAAGAGAGAAAGAGAATAGTCAAATGAAGAATATGGAGAGAAAGGGAATAAAGAGCAGGGGAAAGAGAAATAGAAAGAGAGAAAAAAAAAAATAAGAGAGAGAGAGAGAAGCAAAGAAGGGCAGAGTTCCCATTGGAGCAGCTGTGTTGTAATTAGGACTGGTTTAAGGACCTTGCGTTGGATTAGACGGGATAAGAGCCTCTTACTAGAGGTTTCGATGTTTTGTAGAAAGGTTTTGCTTTTACCCAAACAGAAAGAGTGAAAACTGGGACAGAAAATAATATTAAAGCTAGGAGGCAATTATGGCGTAATAATATAATGGCCTGATAGTTTTAACCTGCGTCAGAAAAATATATTATTTATTACTTGATTCTTAGGTATAATCTGATAAATGCTGGCATCTAATTTTGTTAGTTCAGGTTGCTCCAAAAAAGAGATCAGTTTTAGTTAAAGGCACTGTCGTTAAAGTGGTTAGAAAATCTACGGATATTACTCTAACTTACAACTAACAAGATTTATTTAATATGAATAGAGTTTATATCTTTAGATACAATATCTCACTAACATACTTTTGAAAAGAGAGAAAAAATATCATGCTGTATATCTAATTCCCTTCACTTGTTTCTTCTTCATTCTTATTGATATGCAATCTTGATAAGGGACAAGACAAATGTCACACATTAGATGAGACATACACTTTAGATGCAACAAATAATTGTTCTACTTTGCATATTGAGAGTTTTGCAATATGCACGCTTTTCCTTCTTTCGCTCTTCAACACTTGCATTTATCGTTACTGTTAACATATATTTTCTCTTGCTTTCTCTATCTATCTATTTATCTCCTTCTCTCTCACACAGCTTCTTCTCTTCTCGTTTTTCGATCGCTGGTCCTATCAATTTTGTGATTTTTCTTCTTTCTCTCCTTTTCCTTGCCTTTTCTTCACCTTCTTGACTTTTCTCTTCTCCATTTCATCCTCCTTCTCTTCCTCTTTCTTCTTTGTCTCATGTTTTCCTCCACGTTCCTCTTTCACATCTTCTTCGTCTCTCTTTCTTTGCTTCCTCCCCTCTTCCTTGCTTTCTTCTACTCCTTCTTTAATATTATTATTGTTATTATTTTGCACACACGTCCTTTGTTCCATTGTATAATTTTCCT
>BOPN01000499.1:416985-424485 GCA_017312705.2 Penaeus japonicus
CAAAAAAGAAAAGAAAACAAATACGAAGAGAACATGTGACCACTTATTTTCGACGATCCTAAAAGACAAATCGTTTCCTTTTCTATACAGAGTGTCACTGTAAATCATCGAACGCCGAGACAGACAAACCAACTGGAAAACCCGACAGAATACCTGGGTGATGCCCTTCTACCGTAGAAGGCTCAGTAACAGGTGTTCCAAAAGTCCAAAACAAGAGAGAGTAATGCGGGAAGCGCCAACTCCTTATAGAGACTACTGGATCCCTAGCACAAAAGGTTCCAGTTCCCTTTGACTAATGGATGCAGTCCCTTATTGAGAGATTACTGTCGTTTTGGTTCTTGTTGTTCCTTGACTTTTTCTTTCTTTCTTTTTTAGCGGGTGGGTGGAGAATGATTTGTGGCTTTGTAAATCATATAAGCTTGTTTAGGGGATACGCCGTGTCGCTTCGCATTAGTAAGAGAAGGTTTTTGTGACTTGCGATGGTTTGTTTTCATTTGTTTGCGAAAGTTCTTAAGTTCTGTGTCACACAAGCGCTTTTTCTCGTGGATATTCTCTGCTCTGTCGTTTTTTGTGGCCAATGCGATCTTGTTTTGTTTTTTGTCAAATGAAACAGATCGTTTCTGCTTGAAAATAGTTCCCAATACCTTTTTTTCATACATGAAAATAATTATAATCACATATTCATAAAACCCCAAGTTCAGTTTATACTTCTCATAATGAAAAGCCTGAATTACTCGTATGATTGTTTACATTCGTCCGAGTGCATAACTGGCTCGATGGTTCTTTTGCGTGATGTGCCATAAAGACGACGATAAAGTCCATTGAAAAAGTACCAGTGCGACATAACCTTTATTGTTGTGAATGACTAGTCTTCTATATCGGATAAGACACAGTGCTCCCTGTTTATTGATTAATTTACTGTTGACTGACTGTCTGACTGACTGATTTGGGGCAAAGAGGTCCTTACACGGGGATTAAGATCCTAGTAATTAATGTTCGGATGTCCATGAAAGGCTCGTATTCCCGCTCGCTTGCTATTCTTGACTGACCTGAAATGACCTACAAAGCGAGCGAACACAGGCGAAGGTTGGCGCGCCTGCAGCTACACTTCCGATCAATTTTGCTGTTGAAAATGAACCCAGGAGGTGGTACTTTGGTGTCACGAATCCAGAAAAATATCTTCAGATAATTTTTTTTTCTTAGATTTCAAGGGAAATGTCCGATGGTTGAATATGACGCCGTCCGAATACGTAAACACACCAAGGAAACAAACGTTTATTTGTTATATTTGTGATTATTATTATAAATACCGTGCCTGTGATTCCCTATATTCAGATATAATCTTACGTGTCTCAATGTTATCTGAAGAATATTATCCAATCAATCCCGAAAAAAACCACTTAGTAACGAAACGACAAACACGGAAAATAACGCCAAAGAAAACCGGATATTGACAAAGACCCAATAACGATCACATACCACATCGTACATAAGTCCAAAATCCATGTATTTAAGCCCCTGTGTAATAACCCTTTCTAAGCTTCTTTTCCCGGATATCGTTAGAGAATACCGATGGTGTTTCTTGTGCTGTGTCTCTGTCTGAAATCATTCGATTGGCCGTTGGCGGGGAATCGAGGGTAATGGCGGCTGAGAGAGATTTAACGGTCGTTTACTATTGATTGGGATTTCCCTCCTCGCGCTCTCGCCTCTCTTGATGGTTCTCTCTCTTTCTTTCTCTCTCTCTCTTTCTCTCTCTCTCTCTATCTCTCTCTCTCTCTTTCTCTCTCTCTCTCTCTCCCTCTCTCTCTCTCTCTCTCTCTCTCTCTCTCTCTCTCTCTCTCTCTCTCTCTCTCTCTCTCTCTCTCTCTCTCTCTTTCTCACTTCCCCTCTCCCTTCCTCCCATCCCTCTGACTCCCTCCCCCCTCCCCCCTCCCCCTTCACCCTCCTCCTCTCCCTCTCATACTCTCCCCCATCCCCTCCCCTTCTCTCTCTTTCTCTCTATTTATTTATCTATCTATCTATCTATCTCTGTCGGTCTATCTGTCTTTATCTCTCTCTCTCTCTCTCTCTCTCTCTCTCTCTCTCTCTCTCTCTCTCTCCCTATCTCCATTTCTTTCTTTGTCTCTGTCTGTCTCTCTGCCTCTGTCTAATCTTTCTGTCTTTCTCTCTCTATCTATTTATCTATCGCTTTCTTTGTTTCTCGCACCTCTTTCTGTCTATCGATTCGTAACACAATCTCAATCTAGCTATCTATCTATCTCAATTTATCCATCTGTCTATCGTTTCCTTCTTTTGTTCTTCTATTCTTTCTTAATACCCCCCCCCCCCCTCCTTCCTCCCTCCTCCTCCCTCTTTCTTCCTTCCTACGTTTCCCTCCTTCCTTCCTTCCTTCCTTATCCTTATATTTCTCTCCTTCCCCATGCCCTCCCTCATTCTTTATCCTTCCCTCTCTCCCTCCTTCCCTCCTTTCTTTCCTTCTCCATAATCCCTCTACCTTCCCCCTTGTCCCCCCCCTCTCTCTCTCTCTCTCTCTCTTATCCCACTCCCCCTTCCCCCTCTCCCTCCCTTCTTCCCACCTCTCTCTCTCCTCCCTCCCCTCTCCCCCATCTCACTACTCCCTCCATTTCCTCCTCCTCATCCCTTCTCCTTCCTCCCCATTTCCCTCCCTCTTCCTCCCTTTCCCCCTCACCCCTTCCCCCTCACCCCTTCCCCCTCACCCTTCCTCACCCTCCCCTTGCTCACCCTCCCTTTCCTCACCCCCCTTACCCTTACCCACTTCCTCCCCCTCCCCCTCCTTCCCATTCCCCCCTTTCTCCCCCTCCTCACCTCCCTTCCCCATCCCCCTTCCCCCCTTCCTACCCCATCCCCCCTCCTCACCCCCTTTCTCCCCTCCCCTACCCCTTCCTCACCCCCTCTCCCACTCTCACCCCCATCCCTCTCCTCTCCCCACTTCCCCCCATCCCCCCCCAGTCCCTCCCCATCCCACCTCCAGCGAGTCCCAGAGCCTGACCTCGCACAAGAAAAGTCCCCTGGTGTCGGGAGGTCTGTATGGAAGGGAGTAATAAGGACTCTTTGCCTTACTAAGACATGTGGCCTCGGTACTACGTTCAGCACTCCTGGCTTGACCTTTGACCTCTTTTTTTTTTTTTAGATCTCTTTCTTTGTGACTTTTTTCTTCACTCCTCTTTATTTTGTTCGTTTATTTATTTTTGGCTTTGTTTTAATTCTGATTTTTACTTCTGCTTGATTATGTATTTTTTTTCTTTCTTTTTCTTTTATATGTCTTTCATTTTCGTGTGTACTTATTTCTGATTTTGGTCTTCTCTCTTTCCCTTCTTTATCTTCTTATTTCTTCTCTTCCTTTCCTCTTCCTTCTCCGTCCGTATCCGTTCTCAATATCCCCAGAAATCTAAGGGGATTACAACCCGGGTTCCGGACCTCGGGTGGGGGGGAGGGAAGGGGCCGAGGAGGGAGGAGGGGGGTGGGGGGAGGGGGGAGGGAGAGGCTTGGCAGGATAATGCATGGGGAGGGGGGGCAGGGGGGAGGCGGGAGGGGAGATAATGATGGAGGATTGGGTGTGGTGGGGGGGAGGGGGGGAGGGGAGATAATGATGGAGGATTGGGTGTGGAGGGTAGGGGGGGAGGGGGGTATGAAGGAGAATCATACGTCGAGGTCAGTCACCCTTGCAGAAACCTTGCAACCCACAGACATTCCCGAAGCTCAAGCAACACAAAGCACTAATTATCTCAACACTATAGCATAACCCTTAATTATTTTTTTTAATTTCTCTTTTTTTTTTTCCTTTTTTTCCGTCTTTTTTTTCTATTTTACTTTCGTTTTTTTTTCTTTTAGATCCCGGTAATTCAGGCCCAGTAATTGCAAGATAATGAGTAAATCACGAGAATGAGTTTGTTATTATGCAGATAACATGTCCAGAACACGTTCAGAACACGTTTGATTATACTTTTTTTTCAAATATATTTTTTTCCAAATATGTATATTAATATCTATTTTTATATCAATCGATATCTATCTATCTAATAACCCATTGATTATTTATCTTTATTGTTATTTCTGTCAATTTCTATCATCTAATAATTTCGTTTAATCCTTGATACAATTTTCATAAATTCACTGGATTGTATTTATTTTTTATTTTTTTGTATCGTAATTGCTATTGATATCAAAGTTATTATCTTTCATTATCTTGTCCGTCTGTCTATCTATCTGTCTATTTATCCATCTATCTATTTATCTATCTGTCTGTCTGTCTGTTATTATCTTTATCTATCTACATATCTTTCTATTAACCTATCTATTCATCTATCTGTCTCTGTCTATATATCTATTTGTCTATCTATCTATCTATCGATCTACGAATCTATACAACTATTAATCTGTCTATCAACCTATTTATCTAATCTATCTACCATTTTTTTAATCGTAATTTCTCTCACATTAATTCTTCCTTTTTTTATATTTCTTTGTTACGTTTTTAATTACATTCTTTAATTGCATTCCAGAGCGAAATAGAATAAAGAAGGAATGAAGATAATAAGAAAAGGAAGAGGAGGAGAATATGATGAGATGATGCTAGTGGTGATGGAGGAGAAGGAGGAGGAGAAGGAGGAGGAGAAGGAGGAAGAAGAGAAGAGAAATATGAGGAGAAGAAGAAGATGAGGAGGTGGTGGTGCTGGTGAAGGAGGAGGAGGTGAAGGAGGAGGAGGTGGAGGAGGAGGAGGAGGAGAAGGAGGAGGAGGAAGAAGAGAAAAGAAATAGGAGGAGAAGTAGAAGAAAAAAATAAAACAAGATGACAAACGAGAAGAGGAGGAGGAGGAGGAGGAGGAGGAGAAATGAAAGACGCAGAGGAGGAGAAGTAGAAGATGAGGAGGAGGAGGAACGAGAAGAAGAAAAAGAGGCAGAGAATATTGATGATGATAATGATAGTGCTAATAATAATAATAATGATAATAATATCAATAATAATGATAATGCTAATGATAATAATAATAACAATGATGATGATGATAATAATAATGATAATGATAATAATAATAATAATAATAATAGTAATAATGATAATAATAATAATAATAATAATAATAATAATGATAATAATAATAATAATGATAATAATACTAATAGTAATAATGATAATAATAAGCATAATAGTAACAATAATAGCAATAATGATAAGGAGGGAACAAAGAGAATGGAGGTAGAAAGAGAGAGAGAGAGAGAGAGAGAGAGAGGCAGACAGACAGACAGAAAGCACAAGAACAAGTACATTAAAAGGATGAAGATCGATGCTTAAAAGAAATAAAAAAATAAAAAATAATAATAAAAAAAAACGCATTACGCCATAATGACATCCATATTAAGAAGTCGAGGAATGAAGACGAGAAATTCGTCTTTTAGAGTGCATGAATTTTTAAGTGCATGATTCTGTTGTTGTTGTTGTTTTTTGTGTGTTTGTTTTGTTATGCATGTGTCTGACAGAGAGAGATGGGGGAGGGAGGTGTGGGGGGGGAGTAAGGGGGGGATGAGTGTGAGAGAGGGAGGGAGGTATGGGGGGGAGTGGGGGAGAGGGAGAGCAAAGGAGGGAACGAGGGAGGGGGGAGGGTAGAAGGGGAGGGAAGAAGGGAGAGAGGGATGGAGTGAGGAAAAGAGTGAAGAAGGGTGGAAGAGAGAGAAAAAAAGAGAGAGAGCGAAAGGAGGAACAGAAAGAGAGAGATAGTCAAAGAGATAAAGAGAACTTTCTCTCTCTCTCTCTCTCTCTCTCTCTCTCTCTCTCTCTCTCTCTCTCTCTCTCTCTCTCTCTCTCTCTCTCTCTCTCTCTCTCTCTCTCTCTCTCTCTCTCTCTCTCTCTCTCTCTCTCTCTCTCTCTCTCTCTCTCTCTCTCTCTCTCTCTCTCTCTCTCTCTCTCTCTCTATTTGCTTAAGTTCGCGTGCACGTAACGAACCCAAGAAGTGAACAAGAAACCGAACTTCCGGAGTGCGAACATCCCACTGACAAGCAGACTGCGCTTGCCATCAGCTGATTTTGACAGCTGGAGAGAGAGAGAGAGGGGGGGGGGAGAGGGAGAGAGAGAGAGAGAGAAGGGGGTGAGGGAGAGAGAGATAGGATGAGGGAGAGAGAGAGGGTGAGGGTGAGGGTGAGGGAGAGGGAGGGTGAGGGAGAGAGAGAGAGGGTGAGGGTGGGGGGTTGAGTGAGAGAGACAGAGTGTGAGGGTGAGGGAGAGAGAGAGAGAAATAGGGTGAGGGAGAGGGCGAGAGAGAGGGGGTGAGGGAGAGAGAGAGAAAGAGAGAGAGAGAGAGAGGGTGAGGGAGAGAGAGAGAGAGGTGGAGGGAGAGAGAAGGGGGGGTAGGTAGAGAGAGAGAGAGGGTGAGGGTGAAGGGAGGGTGAAGATAGTGAGTGAGGAAGAGAGAGTGAGAGAGAGTGTGTGTGTGTCTATGTTTACGTGTGTATATGTCTCGTAGTTAATCCTGTTATTTTCTTAGGAGAGGGAGGGGAAGGAGGAAGAAGGGAGAGAGAGGGACGGAGAGAAAGAGGGAGAGAAAGTTCCCACTACATGGTACTTCTTAATAAAACTTTTTCAATTATGACGGTCAGTTTGGACACTATTCTCTTCGCTCATTGCAGTACATCACCGTATTTTTAATCTCACAGATGCCAGTTACTTTTATTTGCCAATTTATCATTATTATCATCATCATCATCATAATGCTTATTATTATTCTTGTTATCATTACTAACATTATCATTGTTATTGATATTATCTTCATTGCTATTTTTATTGTAGTAACTGTAAACATCATCATTATTATCATCATCATTAATAATATCATTATCATTATTATCATTATTATTATTAGTGGTAGTATCATTGTCATTATTATCAATGTTTATATCTTCACTCTTAGCATCATCATTATCATCACTACTATTACTATCATCATAATGATACCTATTACCATTATGATAATCATTATCATTTCTATTTTCATTATTGATATCCACCTCCTCCCTTCCCACTAATCCCCCTCCCCCCTCTCCCTTCCCCCTAACCCCATCCCCCTCTCCCTTCCCCCTAACCCCACCCCCTCTCCCTTCCCCCTAACCCCACCCCCCTCTCCCTTCCCTCTAACCCCACCCCTCCTTAGCCCCTCTAAACCCTCCCCCTCACCCCTCTCTCCCTCCATCCCCACCTCCCTTAGCCCTCCACCCTTCCCCTCCTCTTCCTCCCACCTCCAAACTCCCCCAATCCTCCCCTCCCCTCCTCTCCCCTCCTCCACCCTCGTCCACCCTCCCTCTCCTAACCCCTCCTCCTCCCCCTCACCCTTCCCTCCACCCTACTCCCACTCCACCCCACCCATCTCCCTACCCCCTACCCCCCACCCAAAAAAAATCACTTGAATTCCAGACATGGAGACAGCTCATTAAGCGATCATTAACATCTTCTCTAATTATTGTTTGATTGCTTGGGTGATTGCGGTCTGG
>BOPN01000499.1:434485-436985 GCA_017312705.2 Penaeus japonicus
TCTTTCTACCCCCCCCCCCCGGGAAAGAATCTATCGAAGATCAATTGCCTTTGAAAGACACAAATCGACACGGTATAAAAATCGGACCCATGACTTCAGAGGGAGAGAGAGAGGGAGGGAGGGAGGGAGGGAGGGAGGGAGGGAGAGAGAGAGAGAGAGAGAGAGAGAGAGAGAGAGAGAGAGAGAGAGAGAGAGAGAGAGAGAGAGAGAGAGAGAGAGAGAGAGGGAGGGAGTGAGGGAGAGAGAGAGCAAGGGAGAAAGGGAAGGAGAGAGAGAGAGAGAGAGAGAGAGAGAGAGAGAGAGAGAGAGAGAGAGAGAGAGAGAGAGAGAGAGAGAGAGAGAGAGAGAGAGAGAGAGAGAGAGAGAGAGAGAGAGAGGGAGAGAGGGAGAGAGAGAGAGAGAGAGAGAGAGAGAGAGAGAGAGAGAGAGAGAGAGAGAGAGAGAGAGAGAGAGAGAGAGAGAGAGAGAGGGAGGGAGTGAGGGAGAGGAGAGAGCAAGGGAGAAAGGGGGAAGGGAGAGAGAGAGAGAGAGAGAGAGAGAGAGAGAGAGAGAGAGAGAGAGAGAGAGAGAGAGAGAGAGAGAGAGAGAGAGAGAGAGAGAGAGAGAGAGAGAGAGAGAGAGAGAGAGAGAGAGAGAGAGAGAGAGAGAGAGGGAGGGAGTGAGGGAGAGAGAGAGAGAGAGAGAGAGGGAGGGAGGGAGAGAGAGAGAGAGAGAGAGAGAGAGAGCAAGGGAGAAGAGAAAGGAGAGAGAGAGAGAGAGAGAGAGAGAGAGAGAGAGAGAGGGAGAGAGGGAGAGAGAGAGAGAGAGAGAGAGGGGGGGGAGAGAGTGTGAGAGAGACAGACAGACAGAGAGAGAGAAGAGATTCAGAGGGAGAGAGAGAGAAAGAGAGAGAGAGAGAGAGAGACAGAGAGAAGAGATACAAAGGGAGAGAGAGAGAGAGAGAGAGAAGAGATACAGGGGGGGAGAGAGAAAAAGAGAGAGCAAGGGAGAAAGGGAGGGGGAGAGGGAGAGAGAGAGAGAGAGAGAGAGATAGAGAGAGAAAGAGAGAGCAAGGGAGAAAGAGAGAGAGAGACAGAGAGACAGAGACAGAGAGAGAGATATATTTTCCTTTCTCCCTCTCTTCCTTTTCCGGGTACCTTCTCTATCTTCCTCACACCCCTTCCTTGTGCATCCTTCCCTCATTCCACCTCATTTCTTTCCATTTCCCTTTTCTTATCTCCTTCTGCATCCCTCATTTCCCCTTCCTCCTCCTCCTCCTCTTCCTCCCCGTCCTCCTCCTTTTCCTCTTTCTCCCTCTCCTCCCCTTCTCCCTCCCTCGTATAGATGTTTGAGTCAGCGGCGCTTCATCAATTCCCCTCACATTCCCCTCACCTTCTCCCTTCTCCCCTCCCCTCCCCTCCATTCCTCTTTTCCCTTTTCTTCCCTTACCCTACCCTCCTATCCATTCCTCTTCTCTCTTTCCCTCCCCTCCATTCCTCTTCTCCCCTCCCCTTTCTCTCCCCTCTCCTTCCTTCTCCCCTCTCCTCCCTTCTCCCCTCCCCTCCCCTCCCCTCCCCTTTCCCTCCTTTCCTCCTCTCTCTTTCTTCTCTTCCCCCTCTCTTCCTCGTCTTCCTCCCTCCCTCCCTCCCTCCTCCTCCTCTTCCTCCTCCTCCTTCCTTCCTCTTCCTCATCCTCCTTTCCTCTTCCTCCTTCTCCCTTCCTCATCCTCCTCCTCCCTTCCTCTTCCTCCTCTTCCCTTCCTTTTCCTCCTCTTCCCTTCCTCATCCTCCTCTTCCCCTCCTTTTCCTCCTCCTTTCCTCCTCCTCTTCTCTTCCTCTTTCTTTCCTCTTCCTCTTCCTCCCTTCCTCACATCCTCCTCCCCCTCCTCTTCCCTTCCTCATCCTCCTCTCCCCTTCCTCACATCCTCCTCCCTTCCTCATCCTCCTCCTCGCTTCCTCACATCCTCCTCCCTTCCTCATCCTCCTCTTCCCCTCCTTTTCCTCCTCCTTTCCTCCTCCTTTCTTCCTTTCCTCTTCCACCTCCTCCCTTCCTCACATCCTACTCCCCCTCCTCTTCCCTTTCCTTACATCCTCCTCATCCCCTCCTTTTCCTCCTTCTTTCCTCCTCCTTTCTTCCACCTCCTCCCTTCCTCTTCCTCCTCCCCTTCCCTTCCTCTTCCTCCTCTTCCCTTCCTCTTCCTCCTCTTCCCTTCCTCATCCTCCTCTTCCCCTCCTTTCCTCCTCCTTTCCTCCTCCTTTCTTCTTCCTCCTCCTCCTCCCCCTCTCCTATCCCCTTCTTAGTATAGATGCTTGGGTCAGCGGCACTCCATCTCCGAACCGAAACCTAATATCAAAGAGGATTGAATCCCACGTTCGCGATCTTCTTTTGTCTCTTAAATACGGGGCGGATGTCGGGTCCGATACATCACCCTTATATTTCTTTCTTTCTTTCTTCAAGTTGTTTCTGTTTTATTCCTTGTATGTTTCTCTTATTTTCTTTGTTTTTTCTTTTGTAGATAAAA
>BOPN01000499.1:469429-474429 GCA_017312705.2 Penaeus japonicus
TTATTTCAAAATGTGTGTATTGTGTGTGCGGAGGAAGAGAGAGAGAGAGAGAGAGAGAGAGAGAGAGAGAGAGAGAGAGAGAGAGAGAGAGAGAGAGAGAGAGAGAGAGAGAGAGAGAGAGAGACAAACAGACGGAGAGACAGATAGAAAGATAGATAGATATATGAATATATTAGTATAAAGATATTTAAAAAAATATGCATGGTAGATAGATAGATAGATAAGTAGACAGAAAGGCGAAACAAAGGAATATGTGTGAAGCAGGTGTTGATAATAAAGCGTTACATTATCTCATATTAGTGAAGGGTTATCCCTGTCCCCCTAAATAATAGCTGTATTTTCTAAAGATTGATAATGATAAGGGACAAGGGTCGACATATTCAATGCTTAGTATGCATATCATGCCGAACTGATATAAATTGAGCAGATCAGGGTCCTTCAAAGTACGGGTCTGGAGCTAGTGGTCAGAGGGTCACTGCATCTCATTGAGAAAGGATAGTATAAAGAAAAGAATATATATGAAATGGAAAAAAGGTCTGTACTAGTAGAGGTAGATAACCAAAGACAAACAAAAAAGAGATAAATATTTATGTATATATATATATATATATATATATATATATATATATATATATATATATATATATATATATAAACTACTGGTCAGTTTCCAATACTGTCCCATAGGGGCGCGAGGGTAATGCACGAACCCAAAGTGGGTCGCACTGAATAAAGAAAACTATGGAAGACGATCAATACATAGGAACTACTAAGTGAATGTTTGAACGAATGATGTCCAAAATGAGGAACTTACAAAATATGAAACACTTTTTTTTATGTGTCATTCTGAAGCATGATTGAAGTATGGAATCGCATATAATTCCATTGATCACATACATACATACATACATACATATACATTTATATGCATACATATACACTTACATACATGCCTATACATACCTACATTTATACATACATGCATACATACAAACTTGCATACTTACATGTGGTCTGGACAATAGGGATCAGAGTGTATGTATATTTGCGTATGTATGTGTGTGTGTGTGTGTGTGTGTGTGTGTGTGTATGCGTGCGTGAGTGTGTGTGTGTGTGTGCGTGAGTGTGTGTGTGTGTGTATGCGTGCGTGAGTGTGTGTGTGTGTGTGTGTGTATATATATGTGTGTGTGTGTGTGTGTGTGTGTGTGTCCTAGGTCACTCGACTGCAAAAATGGGACAGGTTTTCCCCCCATAAATCTTCGATAAAGCACATCTCGGACCGACGAACTTTCAAGGCGTCTTCCAACAGCGTGTGATTGTGGACTCAGCTGCGTACTCATCGAGAGACAAGGATGTAGAGAGTTTGCCAACTTTCCTGTCTTCCAGTTCATCTCTGTGGCGTCGATGTCGAGGTCTTTGTTCAGCTGAAACTTTGTATTGTGAACTGTGGTACCTTGGCTCTACTTTGTGTTGCTGAGAAAGCTATTGGATGTTTTTTTTCTTTTTTCTTTTTTAAGAGCTATCATTTCTTTTAGCTGCTTGCACATACATATGAATAACCCACCTCCCGTTGTATTATTGAATATATCGCCATAAAAACTCCGTCATCTTAATCCCGTGTCCATCTGCCTCCCCCAGGTACAAACGGCGTCACCAGCGGGACAAGCTCGGGCGCGGCTGGCCCCCCGGCCCCCCTGGCCCCCTGGCCCCCCGATGAGCACTCGGCCCCCACCCGGCACATCATGGCTGACGAGTACGTGTACCACACCTACTCCTCCGTCAGGAAGATCCCCGTCACCAAGGTCTGATAGTGTCCTCGGCCGCAGTCACGTGACCCCGGGCTTCGAGCTGGCGTGTCTGCCGTGAGCTTTTGGGCGCTTGACCTTCCGGGGAGAGAAGCGCGTCGACCTCGAGAACCACAGGACGCGACGCCGACTTTGAAGTCTCCTGAGGAGCGAGACACATGTGACGTTCACGCGACTTTCAGGATGTGATAAATGTATCCACGAAACGACTTATCGGACGGAGGGAGGTCTGTCTGCCAAACTTGTTGAATATGATGTCTGTGCATTCTTTCGACACTGTGAAGGCATTGTGCATGACTGGCACACCGGACATCTTGCTTGTGTCTGCCGTGCAAATAACAGCCATCGATATGAATGTTATTACAGTTGGCCTTTGAATTCAATTACCTTCAGCGCCGGAGGCAAGTCAGCGTTGTCGGTGACACAGGCTGTCACGCCGGATCCCTGCGTCGGCCCTGGCAGCTGCCCGTCAACCAGCTGTCGACGTTCGCATGTCTACCTGTTTGGCAGGTGGCTGAAATGCCAGAGACACTCGTATGGGACTCGTACGTTATCTTTGATCCTATTCTCCACATCAAGATAAATAAAGGAGCTTAAACTGTGGGAGAGAGAGAAAAAAAATAAATAAAAATAATAACGTGATAATGTTTCAGAATAATTCCGTAGGCGTATTAATTTTGCTCTGTCTTTGTATGCATGATCGTAGTTTTAGTGTTCTTCAGGTGCATAGTAAGGGTCAACTATTGTTACTGTCAACAAGTGGTCGCTTCTCGTCGTGTGCAGCCGAGGCGGAGTGTTGTGGTGTTGTTGTCCCTCGAGTTTCGGGGGCGTGAATGAGCCTATTAATCCTATGCGCGCGTGCTAGCAGAATATACCAGACGCCAAAGATAAATCGCTTCTTGAACGATATGAATCTGCACAATAAGTCTCGCAGGACGTTGTAAGATCTATATTTTAAAGTAGACAAGTATTACAGAGTGTGGGATCACTGCTCACGTGACAGGCGATCTCTCATAGTTGTTAGATAACGAGCAGTTTCGGGAAGGACCTTTATGGGCGTTGCGTTGATCAAAACGTGTCTGAATCGTGTTTTAAGCATTATAGATGAAGTTCACTAGAAGGAAAGGGAGGCTTTCTCAGCTAGAAGAGAACATTTTGTCTGTTTTCAATAATAACGCAGAATGCGCTATATATTTAGGCTGGTTATTTATCGCCGTCTGTGATTTCGGACGTTTTGGAGATGATAGTGATAACATTTCAAAATATAAAATGTCAGTGACGATATATTATAAAACACACACTCACACACACACACACACACAAACACACACACACACACACACACACACACACACACACACACACACACACACACACACACACACACACACACACACACACACACACACACACACACACACACACACACACACACACACACACACAAACACAAACACACACACACACACACACACACACACACACACACACATACGGATGCATGCATACCCATGACTACGTAAGAAGACTTAGCAATCGGTGACAGAACACTGGGGCAACTCCGGGCGTAATTTCCAGAGGGTCTTCTCGCTATTTCCGCATCACGTTACGGCGATTCTCTCCTTGGTCTTTCCTCCCATCATGGAGAGCTTTTGGTCGCAAAAAAAATACATATGATCTTGTTAGAAAGTCTTTATATTACAGTAATTTCCCCCTTGTTTTATGAATTCCTCAGCGCAGTAACATAAGGAGCTTTATCGGATTTTTACATTTTTAAGGGTATTGCTCAATTTTCATACTAGGGTTAACATGGGTAGTTCTTCTGGCAGTCTTACTTTCCTATGTTTTTTTTTTTTTCTTTTTTTTATCACATATACATGTCTGTTTATTTGACTTTTGCTTATCTTTAACAAACCAAGACAGTGACTTCACTCAAAGATTTTAAAGCCGAAAGTCTGCCTCTTCTGAATTCTTACGTGACCTTATTAGATTTCCTTGACAACTTTCTGCTTGTCTTCGCAGCTGCGGTAACAAACTGTTCGTTTCTTAACATTCACATTCATCACATCATTATTATCAATATTATTATTACTATGGTCATTATTATTATCATCATCATTATTATTATCGTCATCATTATTATTATTGACATCATTATTATCATCATCATTATTACAATTACTATTATTGATTTAAGTTATTTTGTTTTTATTCTTATTATTTTCAAAGTGAGATTGGAAGCCCGGACTCAAACCCTTTCTGAAGCTGGCATGCGCTTCCCTCGACGTCCATGAACAGATCAGAAGGAATACACCAACCACCCGGTCCTCCGAGATCCTTTTCCTAGCTAGAAGGACGAAGATTCCTGGGGTCTTAAAGCCACCCTCTTCCTTCCTGTCCTGGCTTTGTTCCGGGCGAAGAGTGAAGATTCTGAACTTGCTTGCCTTGGGTCGCTCGGCATTGTCTTCCCACCCTCTGGCTTGTCCTCCTCTGTCAAAGGGAGCGGGCGGAGGAATGGGAGCTTTGCTCGATGATTCCTCGAGGTTTAGCTTGTTCGCGTTCAAGTAATGGTTGTGAAGAAAGGTTTTTCGCATTGACACTACTTTCATGTTTTCTTCTGGTCTGTTTTTTTTCTATTTTTCTTTTCTTTTATTTTATTTTCTTTTTTCTTTCAAAAGCCTGGATTTTATGTTTGTCGTAATACCTCATCAGGTTTGTTCCACTTACCAAAGTTTTACATGAAATCTGCATACAGGACTACATTGCTTTCATAATGCAACTGCCAACGTAAAAACATATTTCTCACTAGTTCTGGCCCTGCACAACCTAATATGCTATTCAAATTATAATCAAATTAAAATCTGGTAAAAAATATGTATTGCTATAATTTCACTACCTGAATATGTATACTTTTTATTTTGTATTTTTTATTTTTTTTTACTCTTTTCCTCTCAAAATCTCTTGAAGAAAAAAAAATGCTGTAAATATAGAGCTAATTAGGAAATGCTTATTCTTTTGTCAGTATTGAAATAGGAAAGTTTTGTCCCTATTTGGTAAAAAAAAGAAGAAAAAAAAATTCACCTCATGACATGTTTCTCATTAATGACTCTTTTAATGATTCCTCCTTATCTTTTCTCATATTGGCCCAGGTGCAAAGGTCTTTTCATTCTGTGTTATCCATGTAATGAAATATTT
>BOPN01000500.1:0-5000 GCA_017312705.2 Penaeus japonicus
ATAAATCAAGAACCTCCGCTCGCCCTCGCTTGCGTATATTGTGTTTAAACGAATCCAAAAAAAAGAAAGAAAAAAAGAAAGAAAAAAAAGTAATCGAGGAAAAAAAAAATGAAAAGAAGAAAAAAAAGAAAGCAAAACAATCGACAACGAAAAGAGTACGAATGAAAAGACTGGAGAATAGACGCCAAGAAAAACAAAACAAAAAAACAAATGAAGTGAGGATGAGGTTGAAAAAGGGAACGAAAGAGTATATATACACATTTAAAAGACGTGATTCTATTCCCTTGAACTCCTACTGCAGTAAAAACAAAGCATCACTTCTGTTGAAAAACTTTCGAACTGCAGGACGTAAGTGCAGTCTTCTGTTCAGTGTGGCAGGAAAATGGTATGGCAAACATTAGTCTTAAAAGCTCTTGGCCAATTGAGATGAAGAATTCTCAAATAATTCTATTTTTGTTTCAAGTTTGTGTTCGTGTGTGTGAAGTTTGCTGAAGGAAAGATCTTTTTTTTTTATATCTATTTTCAGGAAAGATGAGAACTATTTTGTCGATAGATAAAATGTTCGTTTGTGAATTATGATACTGATGGTGTCTGCTTTGTTTGTCTGCGTATCTTTGCATCACCTTTCGTATGTTTGTTTTTGTTCCTGTTATCCTGTTTCAGATCAGGTGATCTATCAGAAATAGATAATCCAACACAGATAGATATAAGCGAGCGCGTCAGTTCACACCTAATCCAAGCCGTGTCGTTATAGTTACAGAATATAGCGTATGAATGATATACAAATCAGTGTAACACACTGTTTGCGTGCCTTTCCCCTACTGCAGATAATCTCTGACAGTGCAAATTATTTTGAAATGTTATCAAACCGCATATTCGGATATCAAACATAAACACATGTAAAGATTACAGTAATCATGAGGGCAAAAATATTACAATGACAATAACAGCAGAGGTAGTAGCAATATCAAAATAATAATGATAATAATAATGATAATAATCGTGAAGCTGTTGATAATAATAACAACAACAATAGCAGTAACAGTAAAGATGATGGTAATGATACCATTGGTATAAGTAAAATAACAGCAATAATCAAATGAATATAATGATATGAGTAACAATGATAATGATGATGGTAGTAATGATAATAATGATAATGATAAGGAAAAAGAATAATATTAATCATGATACTAACGGTAATACTACTAATAAATGATGATAAAAATGATGATAATGATAACAATAATATAAATATATATAATGATTACAATTATGATAAAAAGGATAATGATAGTAATAATGACAATGTTGATGATGATGATAACGTTAACGTAAAAAGAAAACTGATAACAATAGTGATGATAAAGTTAACGTAAAAAGAAAACTGATAACAATAATGATAATGATAATAAAATTGATGACAGCAATAGTGGTAATAATAGTGATAATAATAGTAATGATAATAATAAGGATAATAACTGTAATAATAATAATAAGAATAATAATAAAGATAAGAATAACAATAATTAGTCAGTAATGAGAATTATGATAAGGATGATAATTATAATAAGAATGAAAATGATAATGCTAAGAATTATAATGACAATAGTGATGGTTATAGTGATGACATTAATAATCCTGATTGTGGTAATGATGATATGATTTTAATGATAGTAATAATAGAAATGATGATAATGATAAAAGTGATAATAATAATGATAACAATATTGATAATGATAATGATAGCAGTAGCGGTAGTGATGATAATAACAATTATGACAATGATAGCTTTGACTATAATAACGGCAATAATGATTATGATGATAATGACAATATCAATGATGATAATGATGATAATAATGGTGAAGATGATAATTACAGTAATGATGATAAGGATAATAATGATAATGATGATAGTAATAATAATAATGATGATAACAATGATAATATTAATGATAATGATGATGATAATGATAATAGTAGTGATAATGATAACATTTATAATGATGATATTTATGGTGGTGAAAATAATGATAATGATGAAAACCATGATAAAAATGATAATAATCATAATGATAATAATGGTAAAAGTGATAATAGTAATGACGATGATTTTAATGATAACGATGACAATAATGATATTTTTATTAAAAATGATTATGATGATAACAAGAATAGTGATAATGACAATGATACTAAAAGTGACAATTTTATTAAGAATAATGATAAGAATAACAACAATAATGATAAAGACCATGACAATAAAAATAACAATTGTGTTAATAAGCATGATAATGATAACAATAATAATGATGATAACCATGATAGTAATATTGATAATGATAACAGTAATAACAATTGAGATAACAAAAGTTCCAAAACATAAATGATAAAAACCAAAATAATAGTAGATATCAATTATGATAATACCTACAATAATGATTGCAATAAAAAAAACATTGCAACACAGGAATCACACGTTACCAAAACGTCTAACTTAACTTTATCAATGATATCATTCTGTATCATAAGTTGGATTAATTGACTGTTATTATAACTCTCATTTCAGTGATATTTCAGGTATATTCAGTGAGTCCGTGAACCCATAACCGGAAGTTTGGGCAGTGTAATGTGTTATGGATTTTAATAGCATCTTGTTCTGAAGTACTTGATTCTAATTTCCTTTGAATTTAATGTGTTGGAAATTTGAAGTATGGGTGTAAGTGAGTGAGTGAGTGAGTGAGTGAGTGAGTGAGTAAGTGAGTGAGTGAGTGAATGAATGAGTGAGTGAATGATTGGACGAATGGGTAAATAAGTGAGTTAGTGAATGTATACATAAATGAATTAATGAATGAGTAAGTAAGCAAATGGGTGAGTGAGTAAGTTAATGAATGAATAAATAAATGGATAAGTGAGACTGGGTGAATGAATGAATGATTAAAAGATTGAGTGCAAAAGACAGGAAGGAATAAAAAGAGAGCCAAAGCGAGAGAGAAAGAGAAAGAGAGAGAGAGAAAGAGAGAGAGGAGAGAAAGAAAAAAAAGAGAAAGAGAAAGAGAGAGAGAGAGAGAGAGTGAGAGTAAAAGAGAAAGAGAAATGGAGAGAAAGGGACCCACAGAACACGGCTGTTCGAAAGGTAAAGTCACAGTTCACTCGGAGATCTTTAGATTTAGAAGAGATCTTGCATGACTGCAATGCAATTCTAGACGCCCTAAAATGTCACAGGCTGAAGGAAAACACATACCCACAAGCACAAGCACAAGCACACACAGACAGAAGTAGGTGTGAATTTGTGTTTTCTCGACTACTCGCTAGAATGTTGAGGACTAGCTTGTTTGTGGTTCTATGAAATGAGAATTAAATGAGTTGTATATTCTGTTATATGAATTAATGTCTTGTAGTTATTACAACGTTTTAAAAATAGAACAGAAACGGGGGTTACCACCAAGCCTGTTGAATTAAACATCTCACGCGCTAGAGCGTATTTAATTTATTATGGCGTCAATTTTATAGAAAGAATATATAAAAAAAAAAACTCAAACGTTGGTCTCAATACAAGTGGGACCACAAATCTCGCCTCATTGCAAGGAGAACGTGTTTGACATAACGCGGAAGCAGAGAAAATTCAACGTTTCATGGAGGTACGCAGAGAGGGGGGGAAACGAGCTTAAAATTTAATGCGGTGACCTATATTTATTTTTTTGGGTCCTTTCTCTCTCATTTTCTTAGCCTGTCCCAGTTCAAGGACAGTTTCGTAGGGGAGGAAGGGGGTTCGTTAGGGGAGTGTTACTAACAATTCGGTAGATAAACAGTGGACCAACAGCGCTAGCGAGGTTGGGAGTTCCCCAGCCGGGCTCCAGGATGTGGCGGTTGCCAATTAGCAATTTCCCCGCCCTGTGATTACGGATGTATTGCTGTTATTCGTTGAGCGAGATTGCACTGTCAATATGGTTAGATAAGTTGGGTTTTTTATCTCTTTTATTGGTACTATAGCTATAGATTGAAAATTTTTAAAAACCTCATTGAAATCGTTTTTCCGCCTGCGCGCCCAAAACGGAATAGTGATTCCGATGGTGTTGGCGAACAGCAACGTTGAGAACCAACCATGTGCGTCATTTCTCGAACAACAAGTGCAATCTGACCACGAGGAGAAGGGCGTGAAAAGCTCCCGAAATATATAGCGGAGGCCATGTGGGTACCCAGATAATGTCCCGCGGCAACTCCTCGAGTCTCTAGGAGTTTCCGAAAGGTCCTAAGGGGAAGGGAAAGATGAGGAGAAGGAGAGGTTAGGGGTCCCTGGAGTGAGGGACTATGGGCACTCTCTCGCACATCTCGTATCGCCGTTTCCTCGAGAGCCATGTTGGCCGTGGCGCTATCTGGCGGGAAGGCGGCGAACTAGGGTCTCGGGTTCTCGCTCTTTCTCCTGGTTTTCTCTCTCTCTCTCTCTCTCTGCTCTTGTTTTGGTTTGGCGTCTCTCTCTTTCTCTCTCTCTCTCTTTTTTTTCTCTCTCTCTTTCTCTTTTCTCTCTCTCTCTCTCTCTCTCTCTCTCTCTCTCTCTCTCTCTCTCTCTCTCTCTCTCTCTCTCTCTCTCTCTCTCTCTCTCTCTCTCTCTCTCTCTCTCTCTCTCTCTCTCTCTCTCTCCCTTCCTCCCTCCTTCCTTCCTTCCCTCCTTCCCTCCCTCCCTCCCGCTTCGCCTCCATCCATCCTCTCTCTCCCTCCCTCTCTCCCTCCCTACCTCTCTCCCTCTCTCTCCCTCTCTCCCCCTCCCTCCCTACTTCCCTGATTAAACAGATAGAAATATCCAAGCTCGGTTATCCTGAAGCTATTTTGGGTTCGCAATGTAAGTGTGTTTATAATTTTGAATTGTTTATATAAATGTGTTTATCTAATTGTTTATCTATCAGTCTATATACCTATCTTGATGTTTATTATTTTTTTCCTCTTTGTATATACCATCATCGATAAATAGACCTAGAGAGGGAGGGGGGAGTGGGAGC
>BOPN01000500.1:25000-45000 GCA_017312705.2 Penaeus japonicus
TATCTCCCCTCTTTCTGGTTCTTTACCTCCCCTTCTCTCTCTCTCTCTCTTTGTCTCTCTTTGCCTCCCCCCTTCCCCGTACCGCTTTATCTTCCTCTTCTTCTTCTATCCCTCTTTCTCTCTTTTATCCCGTATGTTCCCTTCCTCTCCTCCTTCCCCTCTCTGTTTCCCCTTCCTCTTCCCCTTTCATTTCTTCTCGTGTTTCTCTTTATTATTCCGTTTCTCTTCTTGTTTCCCCTCCTCCTTTCCTTTATCCTTTTGTTTCTCCGAATAATTCCTTCTCTCTTCTAATATGCACTTCTTATTCCCATCCCCTCGCCCCTCTTTCTATTTCCCTTATATTTTCCCCTTCTTTTTTCGCTTTATTTCCCCTCCCTTTCTCCTATTGATTCTCCTTATTCTTTCCGTTTCCCTCTCTTTATTTCCCTTTCTCCTTCCTCTTCCCGTTCTGATCTTGCTTTTTCCGTATTCTTCCCCTCACCCTATTTATTTCCCTTCCTTTTCTCCTTGTTTCCCCCTCCCTCTCTCTCTTTATCCCCCCCCTTCCTCTTCCTCTGCCTTATCTCTTGTTGCCTCCCTTTTTCTGTCACTCCGTCGTCCAGTTATGTTAATTTCCCATCAGCTTCTGTTTTGCCCCTCTCCACGCAAGGCTTGGTTGGTAATATGAAGGAAGGTAAGAAGGCTGAAAGGCAGGCTGAGATGCAGGAAGGGAGGCTGGCAAGCAGGCTGAAAGGTGGGCTAGAAAGCAGGCAAGCACACTGAAGGGTAGTAGGGTTGAAGGCAGGCAAGCAGGCAGGCAGGTTTAGGGAAAGGAAGATAAGCTGGAAGGCAAGCAGGATGAGAGGTAGGGAGATTAGCTATAAGGCAGGCAGACTGGAAGGCAAGCAGGATGAAAGGCAGGAAGGTTAAAAGGCAAATCGGTAAGCAGGCCGTTAGCCAAGCTGATAGGCAGGTTGTTAAAGAGGAGGCAGGAAGAAGATGAACAAGCAATCAGAGAGACAGGAAAATTATAGAAAGGATTGCAACAAGAACAACAACAGCAACATGTATAATGATTATGATAATGATAATAATAGTAGTAATAGTAATAATTATAATAATGATGCTACTGCTGTTGATGGTGATGATATAGTGAAAATGGAAATATAAATGAACGTATACCACATGACACGTGCCGCAAGACTACAGCTATGGCAAGGATAAACGCCATATCTGAATCAGTGTGGAATTTAGATAACGGTGGAAGGGAGGGGGTGGGAGGGGAGGGAGAGGAGGGAGTTGGAAGGGGGAGTTAGAAGAGGAAAGGAGGGGGTAGGGAGAGGAGGGGGGGAGGAGGGAGGGAAGGAGTTGGAAGGAATAAGGAGGAAGGAAAGGGCAGGGAGAGGGAGGGAGAATTAAGCAGTGGAAAGTGGAAGGGGAACAGGAAGAGGAGGAATAATAATATTAATGGTAATAATATTTAGATCTCTAGTTGTGGCGACCGACCTTACTTTCGAACACCGACCTATAAGGATATGATATACAGTAGATAATGAGAGAAGGCAAATTTCGGTTCCATTTAAGCCCGGGGTTCCACTTCCCAGACTCAGTTCTGATTCCTGAGCTACCTCCGGCCACCCAGCCTCGGTTTGGTTACACTACAATCACGCTCCCCCCCCCCCACCCCTCGAGATAGGCGCGTCTAAGGCTGGCTACAAAATCTCTCTGATGATATTTAGCAAGTTTCTAAGACAATTCATAGATCCTTCCCGCACGCGATATGAATAACAGAACCTAGACAAAGAACACTCTAGGTCTGGCACCCTCCCTTAGTTAGGTCTGGCACCCTCCCTTAGTTAGGTCTGGCACCCTCCCTTAGTTAGGTCTGGCACCCTCCCTCCCTTAGTTTCCCACAAAACTCGTTCAGACTTTGCCAAAGGAACAATAATCGCTGACTTAAGAGTCTAAAAGCCCAACTGACATCATGAGTATGTTTCCTGGCTTTTTTTTTTTCTTTTTTTTTTTAAATCTGAAATGTGTTGAGGACTCGGGTTTTGAAGGCACCTATTTGTGGAGGAAACATGTTATTGAGGTTCTTGGTTGTGGAATTCCACGATTGTGGAAGTTGCTTGTGGAAAACCTGGTTGTGGAGGCACTTGGTTGCGGAGACTTTGGTTGTAGAGACTTTGAGTGTTGGACGCCTTTATTTATTTATTTATTTATTCATTTTTTTTATAATCAATTGAATGTGAAACTTGTGTATCTAAATTGATGACACTATGTTAGCACATCGTGATTTCCCTTTCATGTGTTGCCAGATGAAGGAGCGCTGTCTGCCTACACCATTCATACAAGTAGAGAGACTCAGAGTAACTCAAGGTGGGTGGAGATGGGGAAGGAAGAAGGAATGGGAGAAGGCGCAAGGAAGGAAGAGACATGATGGGGAAGGGGAAAGGAAGAGGGGGTCGGGTGTAAGTGCAAGGTCCTATCTGGACGAACGAGCAAAGCTTTGGAATTACGAAGGTTCAACACCAACGCGGTTTTTCTCTTTATTCGCGGTTTTTCCTTTTATTCGCGGTTTTTCCCTTTATTCGCAGTTTTTCCCTTTACTCGCGGTTTTTCCAGGAGGAATAATAATAATAATGGTAATAATAATGATAATAATGATGATGATAATGATAATAATAATAATAATAATAATAATAATAATAATAATAATAATAATAATAATAATAATAATAATAATAATAATAATAATACAAATAATAATAATGATTATAATGATAAGAATAAGATGAAGAAGAAGAATGAGAATGAGAAGAAGAATGATGATGATGATATTAGTAACAACAACAATTATAATAATAATAATAATAATGATATTAACAATAAAAAGCAATAATAACTACAACAACGAAACTCAAAAAAATAATGAAATAATAACAATGATATCAATAATACTAATAAAGTTGAAGGAAAAAAAAAGGAATCGACAGGAACCCAAAGCGGCCACGAGCAGCGACGCCAACCTCCCCGCGCGAAGACACAGGAACGAATGACACGAAGCGCCTTTCATCTCCCAGCTTTCCTGCCGTCCGTCCATCAAGGCCCACGCGATGGTGCCACGTCTCCGCTCTTCCTCCACCCTTCTCTCCTTGTTATTCCCCTTTGCTTCGCCTCCTCCTTCCCTCGGATGATATTACCAGCGCGAGGGGAGAAAGGGAGGGAAAATGAGGCACGGCGAGCGTGTTTATTTCGATGGACAGGGTGGTTATGAGCGATGTCACGTTCCGAGATGGGGAGAGGTTTGGCAACGTCGCGGAATTGTGGTGCATACGGGTTGGATGTTGTCATGGCGGGCGCTCTTCGCCTGCCTCGCGCCTCACGAAATCCTCGTTGGGGTTTGCGGGGGGAGGGGTTAGGGGGGGGAGATGGGGAGGGGGGGGGGGTGAAAGGAGGGAAGGAGGGGGTGTGAATTAGGAAAATAGGAGGGTTGGGAGGGGGATGGGGAGGGGGGGTGTGAATTAGGAAAAACAGGAGGGTTGGGAGGGAGATGGGGGGGGGGGGGTGAAAGGAGGGAAGGAGGGGGTGTGAATTAGGAAAAACAGGAGGGTTGGGAGGGAGAAGGGGAGGGAGGGGGAGGGGGGTGAATTAGGAAAAACAGGAGGGTTGGGAGGGAGATAGGGAGGGGGGGAGGGTGAAAGGAGGGAAGGAGGGGGTGTGAATTAGGAAAAAGAGGAGGGGGGGGGGGGGGGGGGGGGGGGGGGGGGGGTGAATTAGGAAAAAAAGGGGGTGGCGAGGGACATGGGGAGGAGATAGATGAGGAGAAGGGAGGAAGGAAGGGGGGGGGGGTGAATTAGGAAAATAGGAGGGAGGAAGGGAGGGACAGGGGGAGGAGATGGCTGAGGAGAAGGGAGGAAGGGAGGCGGAGGGGCAAGGAGAAATGAGGGAGGGAGGGAGGGAGAGGGAAGTGAAGTAGGGAGGAGAAGGAATTAGGAAAAAAATAGGAGGGAGGGATTATGAGAAGATTATGAGGAGATGGATTATGAGAAGAGAGGGAGGGAGAGAAGGAGGGGGGGGGGGTGATGAGAAGGGAGGGAAGATGGGATAAGGAAGAGAAAGGAGGTAATGAGCAGAAAGGGGATAGGATAAGGAAATATAGAACAAAAAGGAAAGGGAGAAAAAAAGAGACAGATACAGAGAAAAAAACTCATACAACCAGACTGACTAAAAAAAAATAAATAAAAGGCAGAGCGTTTCCTACTTGAAACTGTCCAGAACTGCAATGAAACTGGTTTCATTTGCCCTGTGAACTGTTTATTAATTTATTTGTTTATCTATTTATGATTGTTATTGTTATTTTTTTTTTTTTTGTTCTGCTGTTGTTTTTATGATTATTATGTTTTTATTATTATTATGATTATTATTACTATTACTATAACAGCAACAATTACTACTGCGACTAGTACTACTACTACTTCTCTTACTACTACTACTGCTACTATTACTACGACTGCTACTACCTGTTACTACTACTAATACTACTTCTACTACTATCATTATTACTTCTACTGATATCACTACTACTACTACTACATCTACTGCTACTACTACCGCTGTTGCTGTTACTGCTACTGTTGCTATTGCTACTCCTCCTCCTCTTCCTCCTACTCCTACTATTACTATTACTATTACTATTACTACTACTACCACTACTACCACCACCACCACCACCACTACTACCACTTCTGCATGTCAGGGCGTTTAAAATCTGTTAAATCAATCTATATTTCGCACTGTGCCCGAGTATCTAAGTTCCTGTTATTCATAGTTATTTAAAAGCTTTTGTTTCGTCAATATTTCGTATGTTTGAAATCCATTATGTTGGTTTAGTTCAGCCTGTTTTGAAAAAAAAAATGGCCTCTCTGTGTTTCGGTTTCTGAAATAAAATTAACATTGTATATGTCATTGGGTTATTATTTTGTACAGTACGGTCATTTCGATATGTATTAATTACCTTTAATTTCGTTTTCTTTAAATCATTTATTCCCATGGTCTTTGTGTTTACAAATTTATTTGATATTAAAAAAAGGAAAATAATAGAAAACCTGTTACCAAATCCTTTAATGTTTTGCCTTTTTTTTAAATAATTATTGAAGTCTCTTATATTCAGTATCCCTAGAAATGGTATTTTTAGTATCAGTATTACCGGTATGTTAGATTATGTATTTTTTTTTTTTTTTAATGTTCTTTCTATGTTCTTCTTATGTTCTTTTATGTTATTTTTGTCTTCTTTTGTGTTACATATGTTCTTTGGCTTAAGCTGTATGGAATCTGGAATGATGCAATATTTGCATGCAACGGAAACACTTCTTGTGTTTGGAATGGTGAGGAGAGGAAGGGGTTATGATGAAGATGATGATGATGATGATGATAATAATGATGATAATCATAATGATGATTATTGACATAATAGTGATTATTGATATTACTGTTGCTATCATTGTCATCATCATCATCATCATCATTATTCATACTATTATAATTATTATTACTGTTCTGATAATTATCATTGTTAATAGTGTTACTATTCTACTGTTTTATGATATTGTAATAATACTCAAGAAATTTTGATTTAATCTATTCAAATATTTTTTTTTAGATAAGAGCAAATTCTGAACGGTTAAAATTTGTGGAGTCTTGAGATGATATATAGAGATAATGAACTTTAGTCTTAATATAAAGATCTTAATTTGACATGGAAATTTGAGCAACATTTGGTATTTTGATGTACTTAAAATAGGAAGGGAATGATGATAATGATGATGATTTTTACAATTACAATCGTATTGATGTATAATGATGATGAAATAATATTTACAAAGAATGATGATAATAATGATAAAGATAATGATAACAATAACAATAATAGCAACAATGATATTGATGATGATAATAATATTAATGAAAATAATGATAAGAGTAGTAATACAAATAGTTATGTTAATGATGACAACAATAATAATAATAACAATAATGATAATAATAGACGCCTAAAACTCTCCCTTCTGTAAACAATTTCCAAACTTCACAATGAAAATAATAATAAGAGTGATAATACTAATAGTAAGGATGTTAATGATGACAGTAATAAGATAATAATAATAATGATGATAACAGACGGTTAAAACTCTCCCATTTCTGTAAACAATCTCCAAACTTCACAATGAAAATAATGATAAGAGTGATAATACTAATAGCAATGATGTTAATGATGACAGTAATAAGATAATAATAATAATGGTGATAACAGACGGTTAAAACTCTCCCATTTCTGTAAACAATCTCCAATTTTCACAATGAAAATAATGATAAGAGTGATAATACTAATAGTAAGGATGTTAATGATGACAATAATAATGGTGATAACAGACGGTTAAAACTCTCCCATTTCTATAAACAATCTCCAAACTTCACAATGAAAATAATGATAAGAGTGATAATACTAATAGTAAGGATGTTAATGATGACAGTAATAAGATAATAATAATAATGATGATAACAGACGGTTAAAACTCCCATTTCTGTAAACAATCTCCCTACTTCACAATTAAAATAATAATAAGAGTGATAATACTAATAGTAAGGATGTTAATGATGACAGTAATAAGATAATAATAATAATGGTGATAACAGACGGTTAAAACTCCCATTTCTGTAAACAATCTCCCTACTTCACAATGAAAATAATGATAAGAGTGATAATACTAATAGTAATAATGTTAATGATGACAATAATAATGATGATAACAGACGGTTAAAACTCTCCCATTTCTGTAAACAATCTCCCTACTTCACAACAGTAAGTTTTCCCCCAAAATATCAGCACCATCTGCCGTTGGATTGCTCTGCTCAACTGCCACTCATTCAAGAGCTTCCTTGTGCCTCATATAAGTGTTTCATGAGTTGATGGATTGGCTACTTATGGCAGCTGTGTCTGTGTGTCTTGGCCAGGTCGGTTTTGTGGCTTTTGCGGTGACGGAGTGTCTTTTGTCTGTGTCTTTTTTCGTTTTTGTGTCTGTTTGTCTGGCTGTCTTGCTTTGTTGGTCTGTTTGTGTGTGTGTTTCTCTTTTTTTTCTGTCCCTCAGTCTAAGTATCTATTTCTGTTTATTTGTCTCTCTCTCTCTCTCTCTCTCTCTCTCTCTCTCTCTCTCTCTCTTCTCTCTTCTCTCTCTCGCTCTTCTCTCTCTCGCTCTTCTCTCTCTCTCTCTTCTCTCTCTCTCTCTTCTCTCTCTCTCTCTCTCTCTCTCTCTCTCTTTCTTTCTCTTGCTCTCTCTCACTGATTTTTTCAGACAAATACAGTTTTCTTTGTGCGTATGTTATGTATAGGTTTGTACAAATTATATGTCTGCGAATTGTAAAACATTTTACCATAATGGTAAAGGTCGCAAAAAAAACGGCAACAAACATGATTTTTTCTTTTGAACTATATGTACACATTTTGTACATATATAGATATGTACGTAGATTTCCAAGCAAAAGAACGTACATGCAAGGGAATAGAAAGTCTGTGAGTAGTAAGACAGTTTACATACATCATATGTGGCATTTCCTACAATACATGTATATATATGCACGTGCACACATATGTACGTAAATTCCCAATTACGTACATACAAGCTACGCCCCCATCCGCAGACTTACACAGGAACAAGTCAAACTCACAGAAGCATTACGTAAGCCCATTATACAGTGGGAATGCAATTAGCAATCCGGGATGCAACTTGGATCTCATTATGACCATCTTATGACATTTGATTACGATTTCCTCTGGCTGAGTTCGGAGTCTGGCAAGTTGAGGAGAAGAAAGTTTATAGGCCTAAAGTCGAGGTGAAGTTATAGGTCCTGTCGATGGCGGAAAGACCTAATGTTCCGGAAGTGGGGGGAAGAAATGCGGTGTTCCTCGGGTGTGGTGATGGTGATGATGATAGTGATGGTGATGTGATGATGATGATGATGATAACGAAATTCACTATTATTACCATCATCATTGAGATGATGATATTGATAACGCTAAGAAAGGGAGGAGAAAAAGGTGTAAGACACTGATATTGCTTATTAATATGACATAAGGCACTGTTTATGCTTCGCTATATTAATTCAGTGTTATGAAGCCAGCATTCAGGCAAGACCTGAGACTTCCTGCTCTCCTGTACCCTCTCCCGCCTTTAATTGCACCTGGTTCCAGGCTGCAGCTGTGTTTGCTAGCCGGAAACCCCCCAGACAGAGAAAGTGACCCAAATTGCCACCACTGAAACGGGTCATGTAAGCAAGGACAGACAGACAGACAGACAGAGGGACAGTCTCAGACACACAGAAGGAGAACAGGCTGTGAGCAGAACAGAACAGAACAGACAGAGCTCTGACCTCAAGCCTTCGACTGGAGGCAAGTGTAGTTTAGGGCCTCGCCAGTAAAGGCTGTGACAAGAGACCGGCTACGACTCTTCTCACTGCAAAATACACATAGACACATCCTAAAACAAACAGATGGAAGATAAATGATACCTCATAATCATCTTATTTATTATCATTATCATTACTATTCACATTGTTACCCTTATCATCATCTTAATTATTATCATTATCATTACTATTCACATTGTTACCCTCATCATTATCTTAATTATTATCATTATCATTACTATTCACATTATTATCCTCATCATCATCTTAATTATTATCATTATCATTACTATTCACATTATTACCCTCATCATCATCTTAATTATTATCATTATCATTACTATTCACATTATTATTTGTGCATCGATGATTATCAATGACACGGATTTGATACATTTCCATTATTAATCCTATCTGGATCCCTTTCCCTAAAAATAAATTCATAGCGCGGGCGTATCTAACTTGCCTGCCCTCATATAGCCGCCCACACACGCAGTCTTTCATCAGGGCTTTATGCAACGCTTCTCGGTGGGCGTGGGCGCTCGATTCGGTAACAGTGGCTTTCATGCAACAAGTGCAACGTGTGCAATGGGCGCAACTTCGGGGGGAATGGCGGTTTATCGGGCGTTGTTCTTTTTTTTCGCGATTTTGTTTACGGTCTTTCTCTTTTTATTATCGTTTCTCTGTTTCTTTCTTTTTTTTCTCGTCGATCTTATTTATTTTTTCCCTCTTTTATTTCATCTGCCTCTCCTTCCTTCTTTTCTTTTTTAAATATTATTATCCCCCCTTTCTCTGTTTCCCTCAGCCCTCCTTCTCTCTCCTTCCAACCGTCCTCCTCTTTCTCTTTCCCCTCTCTTTACCATTTGTCTCTCACCCTATCGTTTTTCCCCTCTCTTCCTGTCTCTTTGTCCCCTCGTCTCCGTCCTCTCCCCTAAAGCTCTCACTCTCCCCTCACCTCCATCCTCTTCTCTCACCCGCTTCCTCTTCCCTCAACCTCACCCTCACCATCACCGTCTCCCCTCACCTCCATCCTCTATTCTCACCGGCTCCCTATTCCCTCACCCTCACCGTCTCCCCTTACCTCCATCCTCTCCCCTCTCCTCCCTCCCTCTCTCTACCCCCCCCCCCCTCATCCTTCACCCCTCTTCACTCACCCGAGAGCCGAGAACCCAAATTTTCAGGGTCGTTCACAGTTTCCCGTCTCGCGAGGGGAAAGAGATGGAGAACTCAGCGTGAGGGTCTTGGCCATTTCCCTTTTTTCCCCCTCGCTTGTCTAAGTTGGTTTGGTGGAGAAGCGAGAAGGAAGGGGGAAGGGGAGGGGGATGGGGAGGAGGACGGGGAGGAGGGCGAGGGAGTAAGGGATGTGGAAGAGGGTGTGAGGGGAGGAGGACGAGGGAGTAAGAGGAGAGGAGGAATGTATGAGGGGAGAGGAACAGAGTGTGAAGGGAGGAGGACGAGGGAGTGAGGGGAGCGGAGGAATGTGTGAGGGGAGAGGACGAGGGTGTGAGGATGGAGGAAAGAGGAGGAGAAAGTGAGTTCTCGTTCTCTCTCCCTCCTTCCCCCTCCGTCTCTTGCTCCATCCCTTACTCTCCCCTACCTCCCCTCTCCCTCGACAAAGAAAGGCCAGAGAGCAGAGGCCGATGAAGAGAATCAGGTCCTAGGGATCTGAAAAGGCAAAAGACCTGAAAGAAGATTTTTTTTTTTTCTTTTTTTTATAGGAGGATGGGGGTAAGGGATTTTGTGTGGATATTTCCCTCCCCCAACCTAGCCATAGAGGAATAAGGAGAGGAGAGGGGGGGGGGATGAAGGATGAATGAGTGAGGGGGTTACGTGGGTTAGGAAGTGAGGTGGATGGGGAAGAGGGAGGTTGGATGGGGGTAGAAGGGGAAGAGGGGAGGGAGGGACTGGCGAGGGGAAAGGGGGGATAAAATAGGTAGAGGGAATGAGGGAGGGGAAGGAAGGAGAAAAGAAAAAGGGAGAAGGGGAAAATGGGGTTGGAAGGAAGGAGGAATGTGGGAGGAGGGAGGGAATGGGGAAGGAAGGAAGAAAGAAGAAAATAAGGGGGAGTGGGGAGAGGGAGAGGGGAGGGAATTGGAAGGGGAAGAAGAGGGGGGGAAAGTTCGAGAAGGGAGAGGTGAAGGAAAGGGAGGTAGGGGGAAGAGGGGGGAAGTTCGAGAAGGGAGAGGGGAGGGGGAGGAAGAGGGGCGAAGGTTCGAGAAGGGAGAAAGGAGAGAGAGAGAGAGAGAGAGAGAGGGGGGGGGGGAGAAGATAAGACTCCAAGACAAGATCCCTCTCCTATCGGCCGCTTATCCTTGGCTCTCTGGCTGCTTACGTCCTTAGCCCAGGGACGGTCGCGGGTAACTTTTCTTATTTCCGTGAGTTTGGGAGTTTTAGTGAATAAGATCGAGGAGAAGAGGGGGTGGGGGTGGGGTGGGGGTGGGAGGGGTGGTAGGGGTGGGAGGGGTGGTAGGGGTGAAAGGGGAGGGGGAAGAGGGAAAGGAGGAGAATGGAGGGGAATGGGAGATGAGGGACAAGAAGGAGGAGGAAGAAGAAGAAGAAGAAGAAGAAGAAGGAGAAGAAGAAGAAGAAGAAGAAGAAGAAGAAGAAGGAGAAGGAGATGGAGGTCATCCTGGTGGTGAATGTTGGAGGTTGGAGGTTGAAATGGAAAAGGAGGGGAAGGAAGAAGAAGAAAAAAAGAAAAGTAGTAGTAGTAGTAATGATAAAGGGAGTAGTAGTGATGATAAAGAAAATGAAAAAACAACAACAATAACCACAAAACAACCGCCGCCCAGCCACAACCCCACCAACCAACCAACCAAGAGACCGACACAGCAACAACAACCATTCCAGCAACGGTACAGTACAGTGTGGTTCGGCGGCACTGCGGGTTAGTATCGCGAGTACAGATGAGTGACTCCCAGGTTTAAAATCGGGATTAATCCGACTCTGCTTCGCGCCACTGAACGGGGAGGGGAGGGGGGAGGTGGAGGGAGGTGGAGGGAGGGGGGGAAAGGAGGGTGGGAGGTTCTGGGAGAGGGGGAAAGGAGGGTGGGAGGGAGGGTTGAGAATAGTGGGGAAAGGGGAGAGGGGAAAGTAGGGAGGAAGGGGAAAAGGGGAGAGAGGGAAGAAGGGAAATGGAGAAAAACAAATAACAAAAAGAGAAAAATAAAGAGAAAGAGAAAGATAAGGAGGAAGAGGAAGAAAGAGAAAGAGAAAGAGAAAAAAAAAAAAAGAAATAGAGAAAGAGAAGCCAGAGGATGTAAAAGAAAAGGGAAGAATGAGAAGAAGAGAAGTAAGAAGATTACACTAAAATGACTAAAATAAATCGAAAGACACAGATATCACTCTGAGACAATCACAGAAGGAAACTTACAAAAGAGGACAGCCCCCCCCCCATAAGAAGATATATGTATGTGTGTGTGTGTGTGTGTGTGTGTCTATATGTGAGAGTGAGTGAGTGAGTATGTGTGTAAACTGGACATGCAACATATTCCAAGTATCAACTCATTTTCCTTGTGTCATTTGTCATCCTGTCTGATAGGTAAGCATGTGTGACAAATATCTACGGATATCACTCTCCGCATTATATTACATCAAATAGATTTTTGATATATATATACACATATATATATATGTATATATATATGTATATATATATATATATATATAATATATATATATATATATATATATATATATATAAACAAACATATATCACACGTACACAGCAAACAGCCTGATATTGTACTAAAAAGAAAAAAAATCTCAGCCAATACTGTAAGCGCCCGAACGGAGGTAAACAAAAATGGCTGCCACTTCGAATGAATTCTCCCAGCGACTTTTTCTTTAATGTCTACCATATTATCTAATTTTTCCCACTTTCTTTTCTATCTTTTCATATTTCCCTTGAAAGTTATCGTTTCACTGTTATTGTCATAGTCACTTGAATAGATAAATAGATAGATTAAAAATGATTTCCTGTACAAAAGGTAAAATGATAAAATAAAAAATCTTGTATATAATCATTAACAAAGAAGAGGAGGAAGAGAGGAAGAATAAAAAGAAAAAGGAGACAATAAGAAAATAGATTGGAAATCATAGATAAAAAGTAAGATCGTCCATCACATTCCTTTTTTACTGTCCGAACCGTTCCGAATACTGCATCGAAACGGATTCGGTCCATCTGATCTTTTTTCTTTTTTTTTTCTTTTCTTTTTTTGCTAGTTCTCGTGGCTCGACGTGACAAAAGGTGATCGGTATCTCTGTCAAAGGAACTGGATTTTTTTTGTTTTATTTGTTTTTATTTACTTTTTTTTCGATGGAGGGTGATGGAAAGGGTGCACGAGGGTGAGGATAAGGAGAGAGAGAGAGAGAGAATATACCACTATCCCAGTCCCTTTCTCCTTTTTTCTTATTCTCATTGATTCACCTCATCACTTCCACTCCCCCCCCCCCATCCCTCATCATTTCTCTTTTTCATCTTCGGTCATTAACCCTTTCCTCTTTGCTTCTTGTTCTCCGCTCCCTCTTACTCCTCCTGTCTCTTTGTTTGTTTACGTGTCTGACTTTCTTTCTCCATCTCTGTCTCTTTCTCTCTCCTTCTTTCACATTTCCCTTCTTCTCTCCCCTACTCACTTTCCCTTTTCCTCACCTTCTCCCTCTCTTTCCCTCTCCTTCACCTCTTCTCCCCTTCTCTTTCACCCACCCCCTTTCACGTCTCCCTCCCCCCCTCTTCTTCCTCTCTCTCGCCATCTCCATCCCTTCCCCAATTCCCCATCTTTCCCTCTCCGTCATCTCTTCTCCATCTCCTCCCCATCTCCCTCTCCTTCCCCCCACCCCCTTTCACGTCTCCCTCCCCCCTCTCTTCCTTTCTCTCTCCATCTCCTCCCCATCTCCCTCTTCTTTCCCCACCCCCTTTCACGTCTCCCTCCCCCCTCTCTTCCTTTCTCTCTCCATCTCCTCCCCATCTCCCTCTCCTTCCCCCCACCCCCTTCCGCTTCTCCTCCCCCCCTCCCCCCTCCTCCTACCTCCTTAGCGAGAAAGAAACAGGTCATCTCAGAGTTTTAGCCTCTTGTACCACTTGCTGTGTTTGTTCCAGACACACACATACATACATACACACATACACACACACACACACTCACACGGTCCACGCATACGTGTGTGTGTGTGTGTGTGTGTGTGTGTGTGAGAGAGAGAGAGAGAGAGAGAGAGAGAGAGAGAGAGAGAGAGAGAGAGAGAGAGGATGAGAGGGAAAGAAAGAAAGAAAGATGCATACAAACTCCTGAACAAAACCATACAAATACAAACACACAAACAAAAACACATACACAACCCAACCCCAACCACAGACAGACACTCACAACCCCCCACCCCCCACCCCACCCCCTGAGAACCCAGCCCTCACACACAGAAAAACAGACAAACAAAAAATAAGAAGACAGTCTCTTCGCCAGCACCACACAAGCCTCCCATCCACCACACTACATTCAAGACACCAATTTTATTTAATGTCTACTTATAACTACTCGTAACTACTTGTAATCATACTCGTAAGATACTTCTGATACTAATGAATGAACAAGGAGTTCATGGTGAAGGTGAAGATGAAGGTGAAGAAGAAAGAAAGAAAGAGGAAAGAAGACAAAGAAGAAAGTGATCAAGGGAAGGAAGGTTAAAGTTACAGTGAAAGTGAAGATGAAGATGAAAATGAAAATGTTCAATTGTCCAAGACAAGATATTACCACAGTATTCTGAGACAGTTTTCCTTTTTCTTTTTTTGTTTATTTTTTATTCACCGCGACCCGGTTTGGTCCCATGTATTACCCTCACGACTCAATTGAACGTCTGCTGTCTGTTGTATTTATCTATTTATTTGTTTCCATTTTTCTCTTTGTTTATTGTTATTCTTATTGTCTATTATTTTTATTATTATCGTTATCATTATTATTGTTATTTGTATTATTCTTATTGTTGTTGTTATCATCATCATCATTATTATTGTTATTATCATCATCAATCATCATCATTATCCTTATTATTGTATTGTTATTATCATCATCATTATTATAATTAGGAAGATTTATCATCATCATCATCATCATCATCAATATTAGAGTTATTCATATGTTTAGATATTCATTTGATTAATGTCTTTATGTTTGCCACGATCTGCTTGAGCGAATAACAGCTTCGTATTCCAAATGACTGTCGCCATCAGCTTGTCAATTATCAAGTGCTCATCATCCCCAACCTGTCAAGCTGTCATTTGTCATCATCAACCTGCCAAGTGCATCTTCACGTCGAAAAAAGTAGGGAATAAAAGGTGATGATGGTGATGGTGATGGTGATGATGACGGTGTAGATGAAGAAGAAAGAAAGAAAGAAAGAAAGAAGGAAGGAAGACAAAGAAGAGATGGATCAATAAAAGGAAGGGTGAAAATGAAGATGAAAATAAAAATAAAAATGAAAATAGAAAATAACAGATATAGAGATTCAAATGAAGACACCCTGCCCGCTGTCCCAAACACATACTCCAAGAAACCTTTTTCGACAAAGCCAAGCCACAGACAAGCCAGTCAGTCAGTGATTAGACAACAAGTTATAGTGCGCTAACTACTCTCTTAATATACGATTAACATAATAATGCTTAAGAAAACGGCATATAATATTATTATCAGAGTAAGTGTGGGTCATTTCAGTAAATTGCTCAGTTAGTGTCTTTGCCAGTCGGTCGATCTTGTACTTACTGAAGAGGAAAATACTCGACCATGTTCGTAGAAAAAAATAATAATAATAAAAGAAGAATAAAAAAATGGTGAAAAATAAAATAAAAATAAATCAAAATAAATAGAAATAAAAATAAATAAAAGATTAATAGAAAATGGAGACAAAATATGTGATGATGATAAAGAATATATATCTTATGTAGTCGATTTATTGAAAAATGGATCTCGTCTTTCATTGATTTTACCTTTGTATGATCTGTCTCTTTTCTTGCCATTGTACTTACGACATAACATATTCTCTTATAATGAATGTGACAGTCTGTGTGTATGTATGTGTCAATGGTCTGGTATGAGGAGGGACCCTTAGTGTAAAGTATATTTGTTTATATTCTCAGAATGTGTAAGAATTTATAGACTTTTTTTTTACTTTCCTTTTCCGTATTTTTTAAAGTCTTAAGATAGGAAGGAGTGTATAGCGTTTTTTTTACTTTTTGGTTTTGTTTTTTTGTACTTGAGCAAATATGATAATTAAGGTTGTTTGGTCTGGGAAGATTTATGATCGTGGGAACTGTAATATGAGATAAGTTTTCTTGAGTATGAAAGATGTTTTTTGGAAGTTGATGAATTTATCACATTTTTGTTGTCATTATTATTGTTTATTATTATTATTATTATTGTCATTATTATTGTCATTATTATTGTTGTCATTATTATTATTATCATCATTGTTATCCTTATTATGATTCCATACTTCAGACATCAACGTGTATCTAATTTCCGATTTTCTTTCTCTTTACAGGTAAGCGAAGGAGACACGTTTCCAGCACTGCCAACCCCTGAGGCAACTGAGGGCAGAGGATGGTAGTGGTGTCACAGATAGGGAGACTTAGATGTTTAACTCTTGATTTTATGTTGGTAAAGAAATGTCCATTTATGTGTTTAATGAGGGTTAAACACATGGTTTGGTGATGACCTTGATCCTCATCATGTGTGAATGTGAATGTGAATATGAATATGGAAATGAACATGAGTATCACTTCGTTATCAGAAGCAGCAGCTACCAGAGTGAGAGAGTGAGTGAATGAGAAGGAGAGAGAGAGAGAGAGAGAGAGAGAGAGAGAGAGAGAGAGAGAGAGAGAGAGAGAGAGAGAGAGAGAGAGAGAGAGAGAGAGAGAGAGAGAGAGAGAGAGAGAGAGAGAGAGAGAGAGAGAGAGAGAGAGAGAGAGCGAAAGAGTGAAATAGTGAGAGAGAGAAAGAAAGAGAGAGAGAGAGAGAGAGAGAGAGAGAGAGAGAGAGAGAGAGAGAGAGAGAGAGAGAGAGAGAGAGAGAGAGAGAGAGAGAGAGAGAGAGAGAGAGAGAGAGAGAGAGAGAGAGAGAGAGAGAGAGCGAAAGAGAGAGAGACAAAACAAAAACAAAAAACAAAAACAAAAGATAAATATTCAGAAATCATCCTTACAGTCAACGAAGCATTCGCACACCAACCAAACGGCAAACACATGGTCTGGAATCAAGCCAACCCCGACTGCCACATTTAAACATCAGATAGAATCTTAAAAAAAAAAAAAAAATAAATAAATAAATAAATAATAATAATAATAATAATAATAAATACCAATGAAATATTTAAGAATTCTTGTTTATCGACCTGTGTACGGTATACGAGGCAAGAATTGATATATAGCCAAGTCTTATCAGTCAATAGAAGTCCTATGGAAGGTAATTCTGGCTTTGTATACGGCACATTCAAGTGTATTAAGATATATGTATAGATATAAGTGTATTCATCTTGGCTATTGAGGCTTAGATACTAGCTTCCTCAGCGAGATGACTTTGATAAAGAGATGATAAAGATAAATTTGATAAATAATAAATAAATAAATAAATTTGATAATTTGATAATGATGTAGTATTGTTGTAATGATTTAGGTAGAGGTTGATGTTATTTTGTGAAGTTGCTGATGCTGCGAATGGTCGTGTGATATTTTTGTCTCTAGATTAGTGGTGGTGATGATGGTGATAATAATGATGATGATGGTGATGATGATAATGATGATGATAGTAATATTAATGATAATGGTGATAATAATGATGATGATAGT
This sequence comes from Penaeus japonicus, assembly GCA_017312705.2. NCBI lineage: Eukaryota > Metazoa > Arthropoda > Malacostraca > Decapoda > Penaeidae > Penaeus > Penaeus japonicus. The sequence continues at coordinate 42,270 of BOPN01000500.1, forward strand.
AATATTGATAATGATAATAATAATAATGATGATAGTGATGATAGCAATAACGATTATGATAATAGAGATAGTTATGATTATAGTAAAAATAGTAATGATACTATATTAGAAAACGAAAAAAGAACAAGAAAGAGAAGAAGAAGAAGAAGAAGAAGAAGAAGAAGAAGAAGAAGAAGAAGAAGAAGAAGAAGAAGAAGAAGAAGAAGAAGAAGAAGAAGAAGAAGAAGAGGAAGAGGAAGAAGAAGAAGAACAGCCAGTCCCTCGCCTCAGCTAATTCAAGAAAAGTCGGACAATCGTTAGTAACACATTAGGTTTTAAGTGGCGTGCACGACTGCGCTGAATGACAAATGAGAGTTCCTGTGAACAAGCCATTGTTGTCAAATTGTTCCGTTTTTGTCGTAGTTGTTGTTGGCAAAAACCCACCCGCTGGTGTTTACAGATGTCACTCTTGCAGCGGGCAGCGGAAATAGACCCTGGAAGTTCGTTTACTTGCGGCTCGACTGTAGATTACATTTCACGTTAACATTTGGCTCTGCATGTATCTAAAGGGTTGGTGTAAGGCGGTCGAAGGAGAGAGGGAGGAGGAGGAGGAGGAGGAGGAGGAGGAGGAGGAGGAGGAGGAGGAGGAGGAGGAGGAGGAGGAGGAGGAGGAGGAGGAGGAGGAGAGGGGGAGGGGGAGGAGGAGGAGGAGGAGGAGGAGGAGGTGGAGGTGGAGGTGGAGGTGGAGGTGGAGGAGGAGGAGGAGGAGGAGGAGGAGGAGGAGGAGGAGGAGGAGGAGGAGGAGGAGGAGGGGGAGGAGGAGGAGGAGGAGGTGGAAGAGGTGGAGGAGGAGGAGAGAGGGAGGCGGGGGGAGGAGGAGGAGGTGGAGGTGGAAGAGGTGGAGGAGGAGGAGGAGGGGGAGGAGGAGGGGAGGGGGGAAGAACAGTCGTGCGATCATGCAGTGTGAGTGGTGGTTACGGAGCGAGTGTGGACATGAAACGATAAGAATACAAATGCAGAAATATCTTCACTATTGCAAACACGAAGATATTGATGCACACGCAAGCAGACACATATTTTCGCTGTTATGCAACACTCACGAATATACTTATAAATGAACGAATTCTTTCATACACTCCCGTATGCACGAATACTCATGAAGATAAACAAACTTACTTCCGAAAATACTCTCACAGATACATAACATGCCTAAATACACTCACAGACACATAAATACTCCCGAGTACATTCACTGACACAGAAATTCACCCCCAAATACACTCACAGATAGCTAAATACACTCACATATACATAAATACACCCCCAGATACACTCACAAAGACGTAAATACACTCACAGAGACGTTAAAATAAATACACTCAGAGACGTAAAAACACTCTAAAATACACTCACAGAGACGTAAAAACACCCGCAAATACACTCACAGAAACGTAAATACTCTCCCGAATACACTCTCAGAGACGTAAAAACACCTACAAATACACTCACAGAGACGTAAAAACACCTACAAATACACTCACAGAGACGTAAAAACACCTACAAATACACTCACAGAGACGTTAAAACACCCGCAAATACACTCACAGATACGTAAAAACACCCGCAAATACACTCACAGATACGTAAAAACACCCGCAAATACACTCACAGATACGTAAAAACACCCGCAAATACACTCACAGAGACGTAAAAACACCCACAAATACACACACTCACAGAGACGTAAATACTCTCCCGAATACACTCACAGAGACGTAAATACATCGAAAAATTAACTCACAGAGACGTTAAAACACCCCCAAATACACTCACAGAGACGTTGAACCACCCGCAAATACACTCACAGAGACGTAAATACTCTCCCGAATACACTCATAGAGACGTAAATACATCGAAAAATTCACTCACAGAGACGTAAAAACACCCGCATATACACTCACAGAGACGTAAATACTCTCCCGAATACACTCACAGAGACGTAAATACACCCAAAAATACACTCACAGAGACGTTAAAACACCCACAAATACACTCACAGAGACGTTGAACCACCCGCAAATACACTCCCGGAGACGTAAATACACTCCCGAAAACACTAACACACCCCAAATACACTCACAGAGACGTAAATACATCGAAAAATTCACTCACAGAGACGTAAAAACACCCGCAAATACACACACTCACAGAGACGTAAATACATTCCCGAATACTCTCACAGAGACGTAAATACATCGAAAAATTCACTCACAGAGACGTTAAAACACCCGCAAATACACTCACAGAGACGTAAAAACACCCGCAAATACACTCACAGAGACGTAAAAACACCCGCAAATACACTCACAGAGACGTAAATACACTCCCGAATACACTCACAGAGACGTTGAACCACCCGCAAATACACTCCCGGAGACGTAAATACACTCCCGAATACACTAACACACTCCCAACAACCTCCCCCCCCCCCCGTCACTCGAGCTCTCAGCGAAAGAGTCCGTCAGCCAAAGAAGCTGTCAGGATCGCTTCTCTCTTGGCGCAGATAAGCTAGTGTGATTGATGCCACGTTTGTTTGAGGTGTGGAGTCATACGGGTGTGTTTTTTTGTTGTTGTTGTTTTGTTTTATGTGCTTTTTGTTAGTGTTGAGGTGTTGATATTATTGTTGTTGTTATTGTTAGGATTTTTTTTGTGTGTGAATATGGTTATTATTGTTGTTTTTTGCTATTGTTGT
>BOPN01000500.1:67500-72500 GCA_017312705.2 Penaeus japonicus
AACGGTTACTCTAACTACCCTTTTCGTACCCCTAATACCTTCTTATTTACTAATTCACTTTTTTTTATTTTTTTTACGTACCCCTAATGCCTTCTTATTTACTAATTCACTTTTTTTTTATTTTTTTTACGTACCCCTAATACCTTCTTATTTACTAATTCACTTTTTTTTATTTTTTTTTTACGTACCCCTAATACCTTCTTATTTACTAATTCACTTTTTTTTCCGTTTACTCCTTAATTTTCGTCCTGAATGTAAATCACACTATATTGTTATTTAGCTTTAACAGCCATACTAAAGACTATGTATGATGAACATTTAGATATAACTTACTATGAAAAGCTTATAGATGGATATATATAGGTAGATGAAAATATACTAAACAAATGAGCCAGGTATTTTTTCTCTCTCTATATATATGCAATTACCATGAGGTAATATTTTGTATTATAGTAATAAGATATATAAGGATATATTAATTATATTAATGATATATTATTATATATATAATATATAATATAATGAAATATATCATACTAATAAGATTAATATATAAGACAAATATCATACAAATAAGGTTAGTAGAGACATACAAGATATATATACGTAAGCACTATGTAAACAAGGTAGACAGATTAATCAATCGGAAAGATAGCGATACAAAATAGAGACACATTGAGTCAAATAAAATGGACGTACAATATATAGTATATAGTAGGCAGATATATATATACACGAGAAAGAAAGAGATATATATATACACAAGATAAATCGTCTCAGATAGTTTGCAGCCATACCAGGCGCCCAGATCCTGCGTCACGTGACTCAGATAACAAAAGCGCATCGGTTTGCGCTCGGGCCAGCTCTCGCCCTCGTCTGTCCTTGTGTAACAAATGCGGCCATAACAGCACATGGTTGGGAGCTAGTGGGCGTGACGCGAATTGAGGGATTTTCGTCCTTTTGGGGAAGGCTTTTGGGTGTCGGGATGGTGTCTATGGTGTCTTTGGCGTGTGTGTGTGTGTGTGCGTGTGTGTGTGTGTGTGTGTGTGTGTGTGTGTGTGTGTGTGTGTGTGTGTGTGTGTGTTTGTGGATGTCTAGGTGAGGCGAGGAACTATGGCTTTAACTATATTTATAGTGATTTCGTAGTAAGTTTTGCGATTTTTGGAGAGAAAGAAAGAAAGAGGGAATGTTGGTTTTGTCTTCTTCGTTTTTCCTTCAAGCACACCGGGAAGTGGGATCTTGCTTGCTCTTGGCCACTCTCTGAAGGTGCTTTAGAGAGGAAGTGCCTTTGGTATTCGCCTACACGCGGTCGGTAGGGGGAGAGGGAAGGGGGGGAGGGGATTGGTTAGGGAGGAAAGGGGTGAATAGGGAGTGGGAGAAGATTTATTTGTATTTTTGATTGTTTTTTTTTAATCATTTTTGTATTTTTTGATGATGTTGATTATTATGATCATGATGATATCATTATTGCTTCTGCTATTACTCATTATTATCACTATCATCCTCATGGGTCGAGTCAATACTCGTTGGCACATGTTCTCAAGAGTCAGCACACACTGACACTGGCGGGCTCGCCTCAGTGCATACAAGCCCGGCGAAGCATCTGCTTATCCTTATCCTTTTCATCCTCATCCTCATCTTCATTTTCATCATCACCATCACTATCACCATCAGCATACCCGCCCACCCCCACCATCCAAACCCGCCCACCCCCACCATCCATACCAGCCCACCCCCACCATCCATACCCGCCCACCCCCACCATCCATACCCGCCCACCCCCACCATCCATACCCGCCCACCCCCACCATACATACCCCCGCCCACCTCCACCATCCATACCCTCCCACCAACCCACCATACCCGCCCACCCCCACCAGAACCCCCCCTCCTCCCCCCACCACCACCACTCCCACCAACGTCACCACGACTATCACCCTCCCCATTTCTCATGCAAATTAGTCCCCACTATTATTGAGTATCGCGACTGAATGAGTTAATATATTCATCGGTCCTTGAAAGCTAAAGCGAGGGCGAGTGTGCTCTCCGTATTGATTCATCACTTTAGGTGGATATAATTCGTGTAGTTAGGTAGGTGTGTCATTATTAATATTATTATTATTGTTGTTATTTTTGGTATTGCTGTTTTTTTTGGTATTATTTTTTATTGTTTTTTATTATTTTTAGTATTACTTTTATTTTGATTATTGTTTTTGTTGTTATCATTTTATAGTATTACTTTTATTTTGATTATCATTTTTATTATTATTTTTAGTATTACAATTATTTTTATTTTTATTTGTATTGTTGGTATCATTAATGTTCTTATTTTATCATTATTATCATTATTGTTATCATTATTTTATTATTTTTATTATTAATATTATTATTATTATTATTATCCACTTTCGTTTAGTTTATGATATACGAGATATGTTCTTTTCCTCTTTGTTGTTCGTTTTGTTATTTATCATTATTATGATGATGATGATGATTATTATTATTATTATTGTTATTACTATTATTATTATTATTATTATTATTATTATTGTCATTATTGTCATCATCATTATTATTATCGTTATCGTTATCATTATCATTATTATCATTATCATTATCATTATCATTGTTGCTATTATTGTTATTATTATTATTAAAAATCAACTTTTTTTCTTTGAGATCGAGTTGTAGAGAGAGAGACAAATCTAAAAATAGAGATACATAGATACAGAGAAGATCTCCCCCCACCCCAACCCCCCTTTATTCAACCCCCTCCCCCCCGCCCCCCGCGAACAAAATCTCCATCCAAACGACCCTGGAGGGAATGGGAATCATCATTTACGACTTTCTGCTTACGACCTTTAGCCATTCTGCTTGCTTCAGCGCTTCTCTCTAGGTATGACGACCTTTGAACGACCACCTTTCTTTTTTTTTCGTTTTTTTTCGTTTTTTTTCCGTTTATCTTTTTATTTTTTCTCTTCTTCTTCCATGTTTTATGATAGTGAAGTTTAGCTTTGCTTTGTGAATCGAATCTTATTATTTATCATTATTATTTTTATTGTTTTGTTATTGTCATTTTTGAGATTATTATTGCTATTATTATTATTACCATTATCATTATTATTATTATTATTACTATTATTGTTATTATTATCAATATTATTATTATTATTGCAATCATCACCTTCTCCACTATTAATAATAATAATATTGTATTATTTTTATTTTTATCATCATTTTCATTATTAAGATAATCATTGATATAAATGATTTTTATTATCACTATCATTGTCATGATAATCATCAGTTGTTATTATAATGATGATCATTATTATCATCATAGACATCGTCATCATTATCTTACGAAGGAGAATGAGAGTTACAGAGAGAGAGAGAGAGAGTAAGAAGGAGAAGGAGAAGGAGGAGAGGGAAAAAGAGAAAGAGAGGAAAGAGAGAGAAGGAGAAAAGAAGAGGGGAAAAAGAGAGAAATAGAAGGAGAAAGAGAAAGAGGGGAGAGAGAGAGAGAGAGAAAAGCAGAAAGAGAGAGACAGAAAAATAGAAAGAGAAAGAGATAGACAGAGAAATAGAAAAAGAAAGAGAAAGAGAGAGAAATAAACAGAAAGAGAAAAGGGAGACAAATCCACGAACAGACACCAACCAGCGCCTCGTCCGAAAGCGTGCACCGAGCCTCGTCTTAGGTAGCACATATTTACAAATGTTTACCTCTGCCGCATAAACGGACCATTTTTTTTCTCCCTTCTTAAAGATCCGTGGAGTTGATTTTTTAAACCAAAGTTTTGATTATATTTCATCATACTTTAAAGGGGAAATAACAGGCGATTTAGAAGAGGTTGATAAAGTGTGTGTGTGTGGGGTGGGGGGGGGGGGGGGGGGGTAAGGGGGTGAAGATGAAAAGGAGAGAGAGAGAGAGAAAAGATAATTGGTAAGAGTAGTAATGATAATGGTGAGAATAAGAATGAGTAGTGAAAATGATAATGATAAGGATAACAGTAAGATAATGATGAAGATATTAATGATAATAATATTGATAATGATAATAATGATATTGATAATGATGATGATAATGATAATATCATTATGATAATGATAGTAATAATGATGATGATAATAGGGAAAACGTTATAATAATAAAATTAATTACTTTGATGATGATAATGATAATACAAGTAATGATAATAATTTTAAGGATAATAACAAAGCATAACGAACAGAAAAAAAATACGAACCAGGATAACAATGATAAGATACGCGTGGGGGGGGGGGGGCGAAAGAGAGAAAGGTGTGGCTTTGGCCTTTTACATGTTGAAGGTCAGCTGGCGCAAGCGAAGGATGATAAAAATTTCAAGATATTCCGAACAGAGAACAGGTCAGTTCGAGTGTGGCTCTCTCTCTCTCTCTCTTTCTCTCCTTTTCTCTCTCTTTCTCTCCTTTTCTCTTTCTCTTTCTCTTGTTCTTTTTCTTTCTCTCCTTTTCTCTCTCTCTCTCTCTCTCTCTCTCTCTCTCTCTCGCTCTCTCTCTCTCTTTCTCTTTCTCTCCTTTTCTCTTTCTCTTGTTCTTTTTCTTTCTCTCTCTCTTTCTCTCCTTTTCTCTTTCTGTCTCTCTCTCTCTTTCTTTCTATATCTTTCTTTCTCTCTGTTTGTTTGTTAGTTCATCTCTTTCTCTCCCATCCCCCTCTCTCCCATTCCCTCCCTTCTATACTTCACCCTCCCCCCTCCCTCCTGTTCTCCCTTGATACTCCCATCCCTCTTCTCCTACCTCCCCCTCCCCCTCTGCATCCCTCTCCTCCCCTTTCCTGTATGCTCCCCTTATGCCCCCCCCCCTTTCCACCTCTCCCCTGTGCTCCCCCCCCTTTCCACCTCTCCCCTGTGCTCCCCCCCCCCTTTCCACCTCTCCCCTGTGCTCCCCCCCCTTTCCACCTCTCCCCTGTGCTCCCCCCCCCCATATACAGACATGCATAAAGATTTAGAAAAAATAACGTT
>BOPN01000500.1:75000-80000 GCA_017312705.2 Penaeus japonicus
TCTCTCTCTCTCTCTCTCTCTCTCTCTCTCTCTCTGTGAAACATTGTATATGTATCTGTGTCCGGGGGCTTGTCTTCACCTCGCATGCCTTGGCTTTGTCTTCAGATAAATCAAATTCTTAGAACGTTCTTAATGCAAACATGCCACCCGCTGTTGACTTTGACTTCGACTTCCAGTGACTTTGCAAGCTGTGATGACAGCCACAAGGCTTGTGGTGAAGGGTGTGGTGCTCATGTGATGAGGGGGTGGTGTGCAATTTGCATTTTGCTGTGGATGCAGATTATCTTGTGGATGTGTGTGTGTGTCTGTTTCTGTGTGTGTGTGTGTGTGTGTGTGTGTGTTTCTGTGTGTGTGTGTGTTCCTAGTATATCATCATTATTTTCCTCCTCCTCCTTCTCCTCATCATCATCATCACCATCATTATTATTCACATTACGCCACAACTGACACAGAAAGAGACCCCATCCCCCCCCCCCCCCACCCCCGCAAAAAAAAGCCGTTCTCAGTACAAATATTTGGACCGTGAAATAAAGCCTGAAGAACAGTGCTCCATAAAGCTGTGCATTGTGTTTATCAACCTTCGCCTGTGGTGCCAATTTTAGTCTATATATTTTTTTCCCTCTCTCGCTCTCTCTTTTTCTCTCCCTCTACCTCTCTATTTCCCTCTTTATGTACCTTTCTCTCTCTCTCGCTCTCTCCCTCTACCTTTCTCTTTCCCTCTTTCTATACCTTTCTCTCTCTTTCCCTACCTTTTCTCTCTCTCTCTTTCATCTCTCACTCCCCCCCTCTCTCTCTCTATCTTTCTCTCATACTTTTTTCTTTTATTCATTTTGTTTCCGTCCTATTATCTTTATCTCTCTTTGTCTGTCTATCTACCCTCCCTCTACCTCTCTCTTCATTTCCCTCCTCCTCTCTCCATCTCCTTCTCTCCCTCCCTCCCTCCCTCCTCTCTCCTTCTCTCCCTCCCTCCTCTCTCCCTCCTCTCTCCATCTCCTCTCCCTCCCTCCCTCCCTCCCTCCCTCCTCTCTCCATCTCCTTCTCTCCCTCCCTCCCTCCCCCCTCTCTTTCTCTGCACCTGAATATCCACACTCTCCGTCCTTATCTAATCTCTAAAGTAATACCATTTATTTTTTCCGTTTCCTGTTTACGTTCTGTGTATTTTCGCCACTTTCTTTCTTGATAAGTGTTGAGAGGAGAGGGGGAGAGGGGGAGAAGGAGGGGGAGGGGGGAGGGGTGATTGGAAGGGAGAGGAATAGAAGGGGAGAAGGAGAGGAAGGAGGAGGGGGTAAGGAAGAGAAGTAGGAGAAGGGAAAGGAGGAAAAAACAATACAGATGAAGGTTAAGAGGTGAGAGTGAGAACAAGATGAAATGAGAATTGATATAAGTAACTAAGAGAGAGTATGAGAGCGAGAGGGAGAAGAATAGTGGAAGAGAGGGAAAGGGAGAAGAAGAGAGGAGGATATGGAGGAGGAAAGGGTAAAGGGAGAAGGAGAAGTAGAAGGGAGAGGGTGAGGAGAATGAGTGGTAGAAGGGAGAGGGTGAGGAGAATGAGAGGTAGAAGGGAGAGGGTGAGGAGAATGGGTGATATGTAATTCAATTGAGTCATAAGATTGGTAGACAGATAGTTCCTAATATTGATGTCACTGTATTACCATAAGATAGATAAGTGTACCCATCGGTTCATGCAAATCTTTTCCTAATGCAGGACGCCGATCGGTGAATATGCATAATATTCTCCCTTCTTACCTCCCCCCCTCCCTCCCTCTGTCCCTCCCTCCCTCACACGAATAGAGCGAGAGAGAAGCTCAGTCCCCTTCAGATATTCAACTTCCTGCGAAATGTATGATACTTTATCTTCAAGCGTTAGAAAATGTCTTTGTCTATATATATATATGTGTGTGTGTGTGTGTGTGTGTGTGTGTGTGTGTGTGTGTGTGTGTGTGTGTGTGTGTGTGTGTGTGTGTGTGTGTGTGTGTAAAGGGGAGAAGGAGAGGAAGGAGGAGGGGGGGTAAGGAAGAGAAGTAGGAGAAGGGAAAGGAGGAAAAAACAATACCGATGAAGGTTAAGAGGGAAAGAAAGGTGAGAGTGAGAACAAGATGAAATGAGAATTGATATAAGTAACTAAGAGAGAGTATGAGAGGGAGAGGGAGAAGAATAGTGGAAGAGAGGGAAAGGGAGAAGAAGAGAGGAGGAGATGGAGGAGGAAAGGGCAAAGGGACAAGGAGAAGTAGAAGTAGAAGGGAGAGGGTGAGGAGAAGGAAAGGTAGAAGGGAGAGGGTGAGGAGAAGGAAAGGTAGAAGGGAGAGGGTGAGGAGAATGAGAGGTAGAAGGGAGAGGGTGAGGAGAATGAGAGGTAGAAGGGAGAGGGTGAGGAGAATGAGAGGTAGAAGGGAGAGGGTGAGGAGAAGGAGAGGGTGAGGAGAATGGGTGATATGTAATTCAATTGAGTCATAAGATTGGTATACAGATAGTTCCTAATATTGATGTCATTGTATTACCATAAGATAGATAAGTGTACCCATCGGTTCATGCAAATCGTTTCCTAATGCAGGACGCCTATCGGTGAATATGCATAATATTCTCCCTTCTTACCTCCCCCCCTCCCTCCCTCTGTCCCTCCCTCCCTTACACGAATAGAGCGAGAGAGAAGCTCAGTCCCCTTCAGATGTTCAACTTCCTGTATGATACTTTATCTTCAAGCGTTAGAAAATGTCTTTGTGTGTATATGTGTGTGTGTGTGTGTGTGTGTGTGTGTGTGTGTGTGTGTGTGTATGTATATGTGTGTGTGTGTGTGTATGTGTGCGTGAGAGAGAAAGAGAAAGAGAGAGAGAGAGAGAGAGAGAGAGAGAGAGAGAGAGAGAGAGAGAGAGAGAGAGAGAGAGAGAGAGAGAGAGAGAGAGAGAGAGAGAGAGAGAGAGAGAAAGGGAGAGGGAGACCAGATCTGCAGAGCATAATCTCCATGCAAACGCATGTTCTTCGCGGCGTCTGGCAATACACAGGACCACACCCGCAGTCTGTTCAATGTTCATTTTCGAGATTTTTTTTTTTTTTTTTTTTTTTTTTTTTTTTTTTTTTTTTTTTTTTTTTTAGGTGGGGTCGGTATCTCCTGTTCCCGCTGTAATGTTTCAAAGAATATAATTTTCTTTCGTTCTTTCTCTCTCTGCCTGCCTGCTTAACTCTCTCTCTTTCTCTTCCACTCTCTCTCTCTCTCTCGTTCTTTCTCTCTCTCTCTCTTTCTCTCTCTCTCTCTCTCCGTGTGTCAGTCTCCACCTTCATCTTCATTCCTCCACCTCCATCTCCTCCTCCTCCTCCACCACCTCCCCAATCCTCCTTCCTCCCTCGCCTACTATCCAATCCTCCTCCTCTACCTCCACCTCCACCTCCTTCTTCTCCTCCTTCCGCCTCCCCCTCCTCAATCCTCCATTCTCCTCCTCCTTATTCTTCCTCCTCCACATCCCCAATCCTCTTACACCTCCTCCTCCTCCCCAATCCTCCACTCCTCCTCCTTCACCTCCTCCTCCTCCTCTTCCTCCTCCTCCACCTCCCCAATCCTCCTTCCTCCTCCTCCTCCACCTCCCCAATCCTCCTCCACCTCCCCAATCCTCTTACACCTCCTCCACCTCCCCAATCCTCCTCCTCCTCCACCTCCCCAATCCTCCTCCTCCACCTCCTCCCCTCCACCTCCCCAATCCTCCTCCCTCCTCCTCCTCCACCTCCTCCTCCTCCTCCTCCTCCTCCTCCTCCTCCTCCTCCTCCTCCTCCTCCTCCTCCTCCTCCTCCCCCTCCTCCTCCTCCTCCTCCTCCTCCTCATTCTTCCTTCCTCCCCACTCTGCGATCCCCACTCCTTCCCTCAGCCAATATTGGCATTTCCCAGCGACACCAAAGGAGACCCGCAAGAGTATAACTTGGGCTTAGTATTATCAGCGGTACGAGGGGGGGTGGATGGGTGGGAGGGAGGGAGTGTGGGTGGGTGGGTGGGTGAGGATGATGGGTGGGTGGTTAGGTGAGGATGATGGGTGGGTGGTTAGGTGGGTGGGAGGGTGGGTGGATGGGTAGGAGGGAGGAAGAGGGGGGGAGGGAGGATGAGGGGGTGGATGGGTGGGTGGGTGGGTGGGTGGGAGGATGGGTGGTTAGGTGGGAGGGTGGGTGGGAGGATGAGGGGGTGGGTGGGTGTGTGGGTGGGAGGGTGGGTGGTTAGGTGGGAGGGAGGGTGGGTGGGTGTGTGGGTGAGTGGTTAGGTGGGTGGGAGGGTGGGTGGTTAGGTGGGAGGGAGGGTGGGTGGGTGTGTGGGTGAGTGGTTAGGTGGGTGGGGGGGTGGGGTGAGGAGGGTGGGTGGTGGGTGAGTGGTTAGGTGGGTGGGTGGGTGGTTGGATGCGGTGGGAGGGAGGGAGGGAAGGGAGGGTGGGTGGGTGGGTGGGTGGATGGGAGGGAGGGATGGATGATGAATAGAAGAGGAAGAGACAGACAGACAGACATACGAAAGAACGAGAAAGCTAATAAGAAAAAAAAAAGTTAAAAAGATATAATAAGAAAAAAAGAGAAAGGAAATTAGGGCACGAGAGCTATTGGGGGTGGAGGGGGGGGGGGGGGGAGGGGCGGGGGGGGGATACCTGCAGTTGGATGAACGAGGAAGGAAAATGACGATGAAAATGAAGTTTATGAGAAGTGGTAGTTATAGCAGGGTTTTGTGGCTTCATTTGCATTGCAGGATGAGGGGCGTGGTTTGTACTGGGGCATGAGAGGCTGCGAGTGTGGGAGTGGGTGTGGGAGTGGGTGTGGGAGAGGTAGTGGGAGTGGGGAGAGGGAGTGGGAGTGGGAGTGGGAGTGGGAGTGGGGAGGGGGAAGGGGGAGGGAGTGGGGGGGGGAGGGGGAGAGGGAGAGGTAGTGGGAGTGGGGGAGGGGAGGGGGAGGGGGAGGGGGAGGGAGTGGGGAAGGGGAGTGGGAGTGGGAAAGGAGAGAGTTGTGGGAGTGGGAGTGGGAGTGGGAGAAGTTAGAAGTTG
>BOPN01000500.1:85000-90000 GCA_017312705.2 Penaeus japonicus
TGTGTGCGCGTGGGTGTGTATTTTGATGTACAGAGAAGGATAACAGTATTGATAATAAAACTACTACTACTATTATTATTATTACTATTACCATTTCTGCTACTACTTTTACTATTACTTTTACTACTTTTAGCACTACTACAACAACATCAACTAGATCATCAACATCTACTACTACTACTAATACTACTACTGTTACAACTGCTACTATTCTAACTACTGGTAATAATGATGATAATGATAATGATAATAATCATGATAACAATGGAAGGAGGAAAATGAAAGTCAGATGACAATAGTACTGATAATGTTGATGATGACAATCAATAATAATGATATCTATAATGATGATAATAATAATATTAATAATAATAATTACGATGATAAGAATGATCATGATAATGATAATTATAACAATGATGGTAATAATGATAGTAATGTGATAATGATGATTATGATAATAATAATGATTAATATTATAATAAGGATGATGATTATAGTAACGATTATGATAATGATAGGCGTGATGATAGGGATAATTCTAATCGTGATTATAATGATTATTATGATGATGATAATGAACATAATGATAATACTAATGAAAGGAAGTTTTATTCTTTTCTCCATTGTCTCTCTTTACTTAACACACGAAATAAAAGTTAAGAGGATATATCTTTGCCCCCACCCCCCCTCCCTCTCCCTCTCTCCGTGTCACCATCCTCACTCTCCTCCCTCTCCTCCCTCTCCCTTTCCCATTCTCCCCCTTCCCCTCCCTCCTTTCTCCTCACCTTCCTATTGCCCTGTATTTCTCCCTCCCTCATGTTCCCTCCCCCCCTCCCTTTCTTCTCCTCATTTTTCATCCTCTCTCTCTCTCTCTCCCTTTCCCCTCACCCTCCCTCTCTCTTTCCCCCTCCTCCCTCTCTCTTTCCCCTCTCCTCCCCTCCCTCTCCCACTCCCGCCTTTCTTCCCCTCAAAAGTATAGATAGAAGCTATTTGTATGCGGAGGACAACAGGTGTGGGGGAAGGGGGTTGGACGGGTAGATACCCCCCCTCCCCATATAACACCGTCTCCTCTCTTGCTACACCCAGTCCCCTCATCCTATCCCCTTCCCACCCACCTCTCCTATCCCCCATCCTGTCCCATCCCACCTCCTTATCCTCTCCCCTTCTCACTCTCTCCTCCTCCTCTCCCCTCCCCTCCCTTACCCTCCGTTCCCCCCCCCATCCCCTCCCTTTCCTCCTTCCCTCCAATCCTTCCCCTCAGTCTGTCATCCCCTTGTCCACCCCTGGCTCTCCCCCCTCCCCCCCTCCCTCTGATAACAGCCAACGACCGTGCCTACACATAGTACGGGCGGACGCAGCTTGGCCTGGCGCGGTGGAGATAAGAGGGGGGGGGAGGGGGGAGAGGGGGGAAGGGAGAGTGGAGGAGGGAAGGGGAAGAGAGAGTGGAAGGGGTAAGGGGAGATGGAGAGTGGAGGGGGTAGGGGGAAGGGAGAGTGGAGGGGGTAGGGGGAAAGGAGAGTGGAGAGGGTATAGGGGAAAGGGAGAGTGGAGAGGGTATAGGGAGAGTGGAGAGTGGAGGAGGGAAGGGGGAAGGGAGAGTGGAGGGGGTATGGGGGAAGGGAGAGTGGAGAGGGTAGGGGTAAAGGGAGAGTGGAGGGGGTGGGGGAAAGGAGAGTGGAGGTGGGGAGGGGGAGATGGAGAGTGGAGGAGGGAAGGGGGAAGGGAGAGTGGAGGGGGTATAGGGGAAGGGAGAGTGGAGGGGGTAGGGGGAAGGGAGAGTGGAGGAGGGGGTAAGGGGGAAAGGAGGAAGGGAGAGTGGAGGAGGGGGTAAGGGGGAAAGGAGGAAGGGAGAGTGGAGGGGGCAGGGGGGTAGGCGTGGAGGGAGAATTGAAGGGATAGGGAGGAGAGGAATTTGGAGTTTGAGAAGATGGGGGGGGGGGGGCGGAGGTAAAATGAAAAGAGAGTTGGGAAGGAGGGGGTGGAGGTAGAGGGGGGGAAAAGGATCAGGTAGGCGGGAGATAAGCCTAGTAAGGTAGACACACACACATACTACACAAAGAGAGAGAGAGAGAGAGAGAGAGAGAGAGAGAGAGAGAGAGAGAGAGAGAGAGAGAGAGAGAGAGAGAGAGAGAGAGAAAGTGAGAAAGTCATCTATTCATCTCCGCATTTATTTTTAATTTTGGAAAGGTAAAAGAAGTTACGTTATCCCCTAAAGATAACAAAAACAAAACCAATAAAACTGCAACATGAAAACAATAATAATAACAAAGAAAAAAACTTACCTGTTCCCTGTACTGTCTTCTGCACGAGACACTAAAACTTTATATACATTTTCATAGTTATTCTGTAATGCATCATATTTACAAAAGAAGAATATCGTCGTTTCGTTCTGCCAGAGTAAATAAATAATGTTTTTATTATTATTTTTGTGTGTGTGTGTGTTTTCTTTTTAATACACAAATAAATAGTTCCTCGTGTTCGTAACCCTCGACTTGACTTTGATTGGTGGAAACAATATCCTTGCGTAATGTGTTTTTGTATGCACAGTATATTTGCTTTCCTTCGTGCACCTGTTTTTGTTTTTTGTTTTTGTTTGTTATTGTTTTACGGGTTTACTTTGCTGTAGATGTTTGGCTTTTTGTGTTGTTATTTTGGTGCTCACTTCGGAAAGATAATTGTAATAATAGGTAATCTTTTGGTTGTTTTTCTTTCTATTTATTTATGTATTCATTTTTTTTAAATAAAAACACGTGATCCATCTTTGTTACCCTAGTACTTGGTACGGTAACTACTTGTTAGTCATCTCTTATTCTTAACTACCTGGTCCATCAGGAAAGTCCACTAATAGCTTACTAACCTGTTTCTAAGCTCCTAGTAGTCTCTCGTTTTTTATTTTTTTTATTTTATGATACTCCCTAATAGGCTCCTAAACGTTCTTAGTTCTAGATTACCAAATGCAGTGACTTTTGCATAGCCTCCTGATAGACCCTAGCTCGTAACTACCTGGTACAATGACCATTTACTAGCCTCCTAGTAATCCCTGGTTCTTAACTAATTAGATAGCCGCTTATTAGGTTCCTATTACCAATATGCTCTCGTTATGCTCCCGAACTCTCCTTGGTTAGGCTCATTCTCTTGTGATTCTTTAGTATCGCCTATCTTGCTTTTGCTTGCTTGATGATCTTGGTAAAGCTTGCTTCGATGTTGCCTTATGGGATTATCTGTTAGAAATTGCAGACAAGGAACGAATATTGCTCAAAGAAAAGAAAGAGGATATTGAAAAGTGAAAAGAAATCAAAACACTATGCCATTGTAGCAGGACGGAAATTATCCTTAGACAAAAGGGATTTTGAAGCGGACGGGAAAGCAAACTGAAGTGAAGGAAGTGTTACAGAGATCTACTAGTGTATCCGCAGGAGGGACTTACTATATGTGGGAGAGGTGATGTCATGGCTTTCGGTACTTATTGGAGAAGCAAATCTTCCTTCTCTTTCTGTCTCTTAATCTCTCTCTCTTTCTCTCTTTCTTTCATTCTCTCCCTCTCTCTCTCTCTCTCTCTCTCTCTCTCTCTCTCTCTCTCTCTCTCTCTCTCTCTCTCTCTCTCTCTCTCTCTCTCTCTCTCTCTCTCTCTCTCTCTCCCTCTCCTTCTCCCTCTCCTACCCTTCACTCTCTCTCTCCCCCTCCCCCTCCCTCCCCCTCCCTCCCTCCCCCTCCCCCTCTCTCTACCCCCCTCCCCCCCCCGTCTCTCTCCCTCCCCCCCTTCCTCTCTTTTGACTCTGGGCATCCTAAGAGCGTTGCATCACAGATGTTTCCTCGTAAAAGCTGTTGAATTCCACGTAAATTGCAGAGACGTGATTGCACACTTTTTCTGCGCATTATGTGATCGATTTTTCTCACTTCTTTCCTTGTTGCTTTGTGGGTCATCAATAAATGGTAGTGAGTCGCATTATAGTTATATTTTGCCGTTATTTACATTGTTGTTGTTGCTATCAAAGGGAGAGTTATTGTATGTATTGTCATTACCTACCGTGTTATTATTATGTATGCTATTATTGTTATTATATGTATCATCATTGTAGTATTTCCCGTATTAATATTACTGCTGGTATTATGATAGTATTATTAATAATTTCTTTTTAAAAACACACTTAATACTTTTAATGAAATTCAAATCACTTTTGAAAAGAACACGCAATATTCTACCCGGTCGACTCTATCTCTAGCACAAAAGAGAGAGAGAGAGAGAGAGAGAGTGAGAGTGAGAGTGAGAGTGAGAGTGAGAGTGAGAGTGAGAGTGAGAGTGAGAGTGAGAGTGAGAGTGAGAGTGAGAGAGAGAGAAGGAGAAGGAGAGAGAGAGAGAAGAGAGAGAAGAGAGAAGGAGAGAGAGAGACAGAGTGAGTGACCAAGAGAAAGAGAGAGAGCGAGAGGGGGCCAGAGAGAGAGAAATAAAAATAAAAATAAAAATAAAAATACAGACAGACAGACAGACAAAGAGGGATAAAGAGACTGACACTCCATCCCAAATCCAAGACTTACCAATCTTCCCAAACTCTAATCTAGGAAGTAAAGGTGATTAGATATGCTTCGTTCTCTCTCTCAAGGCTTATCCATCTCATTAGAATACATTAAGGGAAGGTGAACGATAAGAAGCACGAAGACCCTGTTGCAGAAAGGTTGCATAAGGCCAGGTTATTTTTTGTTTTTTTAGGATGCATTTATTATTTTTTTATTTTTTTTCTCTTCTCTCTCTTTCTTTTCCTCTCTCTCTCTTTCTCTTTTCCTCTCTCTCTCTTTCTTTTCCTCTCTCTCTCTCTCTTTCTTTTCCTCTCTCTCTCTCTCTTTCGCTCTCTCCCCCACTCTCTCTCCCTCCCTCCCTCCCCCTTCTCTCCCTCCCTCCCTTCCTCTCTCTCTCTCTCTCTCTCTTTCTTTTCCTCTCTCTCTTTCTCTCTCTCTCTCTTTCGCTCTCTCCCCCACTCTCTCTCCCTCCCTCCCTCCCT
>BOPN01000500.1:100000-102500 GCA_017312705.2 Penaeus japonicus
AGAAGAACTAGGAGAAGATGAAAACAAAGAAGACAAACTAAGAGAAGAAGAAGAAGAAAAAGAAAATTAAAACTAGAAGAAAAAAAAAGAATTAGAATTATGAGAAGAAGAAGAAGAAGAAGAAGAAGAAGAAGAATACTCGTCTTAAAGCCATCACTCTCACACAACAAGCCTGGAACCCTTCCTTGTAATTGGCTACAAGGGGGGAGGGGGGGGGGGAGGGTCACTAATGCCGTAGAGGACACACGTGGCTACTGGACCCAGCT
Source organism: Penaeus japonicus (assembly GCA_017312705.2). NCBI lineage: Eukaryota > Metazoa > Arthropoda > Malacostraca > Decapoda > Penaeidae > Penaeus > Penaeus japonicus. The sequence goes on from BOPN01000500.1 coordinate 100,267, forward strand.
GTGAGATAATTGGCACTCTTAATGATAGCCCAATAGGGTAGACTCCTGCTTGGTGTGATGCACCGGATGCTCTGCGTTTGGGATGTTTGTGAGTGGTTCCTTTTGCCCGGGGGCGCTAGCCTTTCTTAGCAGTGTTGTTGGTATTGTTGCTAACATTGTTGTTATTGTTGTTGTTATTGTTGTGGTTATTATTGTTATTGTTATTATTATTATTATTATTATTGTTGTTGTTATCATTATTATTATTGTTATTATTATTATTGTTGTTGTTGTTATCATTATTATTATTATTATTATTATTATTATTATTATATTTATTATTATCATCTTTGTTTTAATGATGTGTAAGGGGGGTGAGCTTCGTTTTTTTTTCTTTCTCTCTCTCTATGTCTCTCATTTTCATTTATTCTTATTTCATAATTTCTTTCAGTCTTTGTCTCTCATTCTATCATTTTATTTACCTTTCCCTACCCTTCCTCTCTGTTTCTTTTTCCTTCTTCTTCACTACCCGTCTCTTTCTTTCTGTCTGTCTCCCTCGGTATCTCTTTTTCCTCTCTCTCTCTCTCTCTCTCTCTCTCTCTCTCTCTCTCTCTCTCTCTCTCTCTCTCTCTCTCCCTTTCCCTTTCCCCTTCCCTGTCTCATCCCATGCTCTCCCGTTAAATCCTATTAGTCATAGTAATGAAAATGATAAATTAAAAAAAAAAAAAAAAATTGCTCATAGCATGCACATTTGTAGGCCTACAAATTATTATAATTCCACATAGTCGATTTGATCCTTAATCGGACTCTCCTGTAAGGGAATTCTCATCACCGGCTGTAATTGTATCCACGAAACAAATTAACAAACAACAACAGCAACAGGAACAACAACAGCAGCACAGCAACAGCAAAATAAAACAAAACAATAAACAACAACAACAAAGTCAGCAACAACTACAGTAAAAATAGAGCAACAGCAACAGCAATTGACAACAACAACAACAACAACAAACGGAATAACCATTTTATGAATGGTTCATCACGTGCTAGATTTTCAATTGATGGACCCGAACAAAGTGTCTCATTTCGTTCGTGTTTCGCAAAGTGGCTAATCGGCCTCGTTCTGACATCGGCTAAGACACTTTCCCGCCACTCTGACACGATCTCTCTCCTTCGTCCTGTTTATGTTGTTGATGGCGGTGTTGTTGTTGAGGCTTTGGGAATCTTTTGGGGGCAGTGCTGAGGGGGAGGCAGGTAGGGGGGATGGGGGGAGGGGGAATGGGGTGAGGGGAGGTAGGGGGAATGGGGTGAGGGGAGGTAGGGGGGATGGGGTGAGGGGGAGAGGGAGGGGTTGGATATCACTTATACATGGATAAGTATGTGTTTGTGTGTGTGTGTGTGTATGTGTATGTGTGTGTGTGTGTGTGTGTGTGTGTATGTGTGTGTGTGTGTGTGTGTGTGTGTGTGTGTGTGTGTGTGTGTGTGTCCAGCCGATACGAATCAGAGCGGATGTAATGCAATGTCATTAGGTCTGTTACTCGCCAAGACTCATACAGAAGATATAAACTGTGGTTTTGAGTTCATATTACCCTTTTTATTATTGTCTTTATAAAATCTAATCAAAATCTGTATCTCACTTCTTTTGTGTGAATATTCCATGGTTAAAGTCTGTGTTCACTTTTTATGGAAGTTGAGAAATATTTTGTTCTGGTCGTGTTGTGATGTGTTGTGATGTGTTGCCGGAGTTATGTTGTACTTCACTTCATGCTAAGTTCTGTTACTGGAGATTGTTAGACGGACTGAATCTCTGCTCGTTACGCTGATTGGAGGGAGAGGGAGAGGGAGAGGGAGGGAGAGGGAGGGAGGGAGGGAGGGGGAGAGGGAGGGGGAGAGAGGGGGAGGGAGGGAGGGAGAGGGAGAGGGAAGGAGGGAGGGAAGGAGGGAGGGAAGGAGGGAGGGAGAGAGAGGGAGGGAGGGAAAGGGAGAGAGAGAGGGAGAGAGAGAGAGAGAGAGAGAGAGAGAGAGAGAGAGAGAGAGAGAGAGAGAGAGAGAGAGAGAGAGAGAGAGAGAGAGAGAGAGAGAGAGAGGAGAGAGAGAGAGAGAGAGAGAGAGAGGGAGAGAGGAGAGAGAGAGAGAGAGAGAGAGAGAGAGAGAGAGAGAGAGAGAGAGAGAGAGAGAGAGAGAGAGGAAGGAAGGGAGAGAGAGAGAGAGAGAGAGAGAGAGAGAGAGAGAGAGAGAGAGAGAGAGAGAGAGAG
>BOPN01000500.1:112500-115000 GCA_017312705.2 Penaeus japonicus
GAAAGACAGAAAGAAAAAAAAACGTCAAAACAACATGAAGTAAAGACAGAAAGAGTAGTAAGAGTGTCAGAGAACGAAAGACCGCTTCTCTGTCGGCAGGTATTTTTAGTCTGGGCCGGTCGGATAACCATAAAGACCCACACTAAAAGTTGCTGAGCCGAGCCGACAGCTGGGGAAAGCAAATTCCGACCTCGATTCCCAGCTCTCAGTCAATAAAACAAATGTCGAGAGTATGTGAAACGTGGGTTGCGTTTTCCGTAGACTTAGTTCAACATCTTTTCCCCACCCCTCCGCTCTCGTTGAAAAGAACATGTAGAAACACGTCTTTTCCCTCCTCCCACCGACCCCCGCGTCTGGTATTTATGCAAATGTCTTGTTGTCGCATGAATAATTTTCTAATGTAGAATATGTGAGAGTGTGCAAGGTTGCCTAAATTTGTTTGCCAGCGGAAGAGAACTGTTGGCATTTTCAATTTAAAAAGAGAGAGAGAAAAATGGTCCCGGAAAGCATGGGTTAGATATGGGCTTCGCAGGACGTGTTATTTTATCATGTAAGAGTTTTGTATTTTAAGATTATTTATTTATTTAATATTTTGAAAATATATTTCATGTGATTACAAGAGAAGTGGAATTAATAGGATATGTATAGACTTCTCTTAAATTAAATTTATTGAAATGAAAGAATTTATTCAAGCTATCAAAAATGATTTTTTTTTTTTTTTAAGGAAAGTTTATGGAGAATATTACTCTTGAAGAAATTGAACTGTTTGCTAAATTGACTTTCATTTCAGTTGAAAAATCATTCTGACACGAAATTTATTTTACACTGTGCTATAAATTGCATACTTACTCGTAAGCGATATGCATAATGCATCGTATGATTCGCACATATTACCCATTTTGTAATGATGATGATGATAGTGAATATATTTACTGATTTTGCTGTTTTCGTATTTCAGGTGGGTTCAGGAGACCAGTAGATGAGATCAGTAAGTTCGTATTCGTGTATTCCTTATATAGACATACATATACATACTTATATATATATATCTGAATATATATAAAGGAGAAGGAGAAGGAGAAGGAGAAGGAGAAGGAGAAGGAGAAGGAGAAGGAGAAGGAGAAGGAGAAGGAGAAGGAGAAGGAGAAGGAGAAGGAGAAGGAGAAGGAGAAGGAGAAGGAGAAGGAGAAGGAGAAGGAGAAGGAGAAGGAGAAGGAGAAGGAGAAGGAGAAGGAGAAGGAGAAGGAGAAGGAGAAGGAGAAGGAGAAGGAGAAGGAGAAGGAGAAGGAGAAGGAGAAGGAGAAGGAGAAGGAGAAGGAGAAGGAGAAGGAGAAGGAGAAGGAGAAGGAGAAGGAGAAGGAGAAGGAGAAGGAGAAGGAGAAGGAGAAGGAGAAGGAGAAGGAGAAGGAGAAGGAGAAGGAGAAGGAGAAGGAGAAGGAGAAGGAGAAGGAGAAGGAGAAGGAGAAGGAGAAGGAGAAGGAGAAGGAGAAGGAGAAGGAGAAGGAGAAGGAGAAGGAGAAGGAGAAGGAGAAGGAGAAGGAGAAGGAGAAGGAGAAGGAGAAGGAGAAGGAGAAGGAGAAGGAGAAGGAGAAGGAGAAGGAGAAGGAGAAGGAGAAGGAGAAGGAGAAGGAGAAGGAGAAGGAGAAGGAGAAGGAGAAGGAGAAGGAGAAGGAGAAGGAGAAGGAGAAGGAGAAGGAGAAGGAGAAGGAGAAGGAGAAGGAGAAGGAGAAGGAGAAGGAGAAGGAGAAGGAGAAGGAGAAGGAGAAGGAGAAGGAGAAGGAGAAGGAGAAGGAGAAGGAGAAGGAGAAGGAGAAGGAGAAGGAGAAGGAGAAGGAGAAGGAGAAGGAGAAGGAGAAGGAGAAGGAGAAGGAGAAGGAGAAGGAGAAGGAGAAGGAGAAGGAGAAGGAGAAGGAGAAGGAGAAGGAGAAGGAGAAGGAGAAGGAGAAGGAGAAGGAGAAGGAGAAGGAGAAGGAGAAGGAGAAGGAGAAGGAGAAGGAGAAGGAGAAGGAGAAGGAGAAGGAGAAGGAGAAGGAGAAGGAGAAGGAGAAGGAGAAGGAGAAGGAGAAGGAGAAGGAGAAGGAGAAGGAGAAGGAGAAGGAGAAGGAGAAGGAGAAGGAGAAGGAGAAGGAGAAGGAGAAGGAGAAGGAGAAGGAGAAGGAGAAGGAGAAGGAGAAGGAGAAGGAGAAGGAGAAGGAGAAGGAGAAGGAGAAGGAGAAGGAGAAGGAGAAGGAGAAGGAGAAGGAGAAGGAGAAGGAGAAGGAGAAGGAGAAGGAGAAGGAGAAGGAGAAGGAGAAGGAGAAGGAGAAGGAGAAGGAGAAGGAGAAGGAGAAGGAGAAGGAGAAGGAGAAGGAGAAGGAGAAGGAGAAGGAGAAGGAGAAGGAGAAGGAGAAGGAGAAGGAGAAGGAGAAGGAGAAGGAGAAGGAGAAGGAGAAGGAGAAGGAGAAGGAGAAGGAGAAGGAGAAGGAGAAGGAGAAGGAGAAGGAGAAGGAGAAGGAGAAGG
>BOPN01000500.1:145000-150000 GCA_017312705.2 Penaeus japonicus
TGTGGCAAAGAGATATTGGGGAAAATACTTGAGAAGGTGTATTACGCAAGAGGGAGAGGGTGAGGGAGAAGGAGAGGGTGAGGGAGATGAAAGGTGAGGGAGAGGGAGATGAAAGGCGAGGGAGAGGGAGAGGAAAGGTGAGAGGAAGGACGAGGGGGAGAAGGAGAGGGAGAGGGGGATGGAGAGGGGGAGGGGGGGAGAGGGGGAGGGAGAGGGAGAGGGAGAGGGGGAGGGAGAGGGATAGGGAGAAAAAGAAGGAGAAGAAGGCGAAGAAGAAGGAGAGAGAGAGAGAGAGAGAGAGAGAGAGAGAGAGAGAGAGAGAGAGAGAGAGAGAGAGAGAGAGAGAGAGAGAGAGAGAGAGAGAGAGAGGGGTGAAGAGAGGGACATGACGAGTGATGTTGAGGGAGAGTGAAAGTGAAAGTGAGAGAAAGCGTAAGGATGAGAGAGATGATGATGAGGTCGAGGATAGAGGAGAAGGAGAGGGAGGCGAATAGGAAGAGAGAGGGAGAGGGTGTGTATGTATGTGTGTATGTGTGTGTGTATGTATGTGTGTGTGTGTGACAGAGGAAGAATGAAAGAGAGAGGGAGAGGGAGAGAGAGAGAGAAAAAAAAAAAGAGAGTGAATAAGAAAGAGCCACACACACACACACACACACACACACACACACACACACACACACACACACACACACACACACACACACACACACACACACACACACACACACACACACACCCATCCTGCGAAAGTCGAGGAAAAGGGTAAATGTTCCGGCGTCTGAAGGATGTCATAGACAATAACAGCCAAGTGTGCGTCCGTTCTGCCGTGCCAAGGGAGGAAGAGGGAGAGGGGGGGGGGAGGGAGAGGGAGAGGAAGGGGAAAGGGATGGATGGGGAGGGGGGGGGGGGAGGAGGAGGGAGAGGAAGGGGAAAGGGATGGATGGAGAGGGGGGGGGGAAGGGCTGGTGGGGGGAGGGGATGGATGGAGAGGGGGGGAGGGAGGAAGAGGGAGAGGAAGGGGAAAGGGATGGATGGAGAGGGGGGGGGGGGGGGGGAGAGAGGAAGGGATGGAGAGAGGGAGGGGGAGGGGGGGAGGGTGAGAGAAAGGGATGGAGAGAGGGGTGAGGGGGGTGAGAGAAAGGGATGGATGGAGAGGGGGAGGGAGGAAGGGGAAAGGGATGGAGGGGAAGGGGGGGGAGGAAGGAAGGGAGAGGAAGGGGGAGAAGGGATGGAGGGGGAGAGGGGGGGGGAGGGAGGAAGGGAGAGGAAGGGGAGAGGGATGGATGGAGAGGGGGGGGGGGAGGAAGGGAGAGGAAGGGGAGAGGGATGGATGGAGAGGGGGGGGGGGAGGAAGGGAGAGGAAGGGGAGAGGGATGGATGGAAAGGGGGGGGAGGAAGGGAGAGGAAGGGGAAAGGGATGGAGGGGGAGGGGGGGAGGGTGAGAGAAAGGGATGGAGAGGGGGAAGGGGGTGAGAGAAAGGGATGTATGGAGAGGGGGGAGGGGGAGAGTAAAGGATGGAGAGAGGGAGGAGGAGGGAGGAAGGGAGAGGTTGAGGGCTAGGGTGAGGGTGAGGGGGAGGAAGGGTTGGGGGGGGGGGGGAGGGAGGGAGAGGTTGAGGGCTAGGGTGAGGGGGAGGGGGAGGAAGGGTCGGTGGGGGGAGGGGAGGGAGGAAGGGAGAGGTTGAGGGTTAGGGTGAGGGTGAGGAAGGGTTGGGGGGATGGGGGAGGGAGGAAGGGGAGAGGTAGAGGTAGAGGGTGAGGGAAGGAGGGGGGGAAAGGAGGGAAGAGATTGTGGGGCGAGAGGAAGAGGAAAGGGAAGAGGAGAGGGTGGGGATGTGCGACAGGAAGAGGAAAGGGAAAAGGAAACAGCAGAGAGAGGACAGAGGGGGCAAAAAGAAAATATAAGGAAATAGAAGCGACAAGGAGGGGGAAAGGATATATATATATGTGAGAGAGAGAGAGAGAGAGAGAAAGAGAGAGAGAGAGAGAGAGAGAGAGAGAGAGAGAGAGAGAGAGAGAGAGAGAGAGAGAGAGAGAGAGAGAGAGAGAGAGAGAGAGAGAGAGAGAGAGAGAGAGAGAAAGCGAAAGAAAGACTAAGAAAAAAAAGGGGAAAAAAATCAGAGGAATCAGAAGAAGAAGAATCACAACAAGCAAAGACAGAAAGAGGGGAGTGGACCCCCCCTTCCCCTCCCCTCCCCCTCCCCCCACGACGCAGCCCCTCGCAGGGCGCCGGGACGAGAGCAGCCCAAGCCAGGAGAGTCGTAATTAGGGTCAAGTAGGGACGAGGAGACAGGCGGAGCTGAAGAAGGCGACTCTCAGGGCGCGTTGGAGTGAGAGGCCGATTTTTGCTGACACTTTGGAGCTGTTGTTGGCGGTGGATGATGCGAGAGGCCGATTTTTGCTGACACTTTGGAGCTGTTGTTGGGGTGGATGATGCGAGAGGCCGATTTTTGCTGACACTTTGGAGCTGTTGTTGACGGTGGATGATTTTTGCTGACACTGTAGAGCTATTGTTGGCATTGGATGATTTTTGCTGACAATGTAGAGCTATTGTTGGCGTTGGATAATTTTTGCTGACACTGTAGAGCTGTTGTTGGCGTTGGATGATTTTTGCGGACTCGTTAGAGCTATTGTTGGTGGTGGATGACTTTTGCTGACACTGGAGTTGGCGATGGATGATGCGATAGCCGTTTTTTTCCGGCGATTTTTGCTGACACCTAGGAGTTGATTTTAGCGGTGGATTTGAAGTGATTGAGATGAATTTCGTGGACAGAATTGCTGAGAATTAGTTATTTTGTTGACAGAATTGCCGAGAATTAGTTATTTGGTTGACATAATTGGTGATGGTATGGTAGAGGTGATGGTATTATTGAGTTGTAGTTAGTAAATAGTTTAGGATGAGAGCTGAATCTGGTTATATAATCGACAGCCACAACACAGAGTTGCCTAATTTAAGAAATTACTTTACATTGTTACTATGGAGATTCACCACATCACTTCTTAGAAATAATCACGTAACAGCATCACTACTTCAAAACATCACTTCGCAACATCACTATATTGCATGATCACATCGAATCACACCACACCATCACATCACATCAATGCATCACCACTTTTAAGCATCACAAAACACCATCACCCAGGCATCACGCAATCACCACATCACATCACCGGAGCATCACATCAATGTATCACCACTTCAAAGCATCACAAAACACCATCACCCAGGCATCACGCAATCACCATATCACATCACCGCAGCATCACATCACATCAATGTATCACCACTTTTAAGCATCACAAAACACCATCACCCAGGCATCACGCAATCACCATATCACATCACCGGAGCATCACATCAATGTATCACCACTTTTAAGCATCACACAACACCATCACCCAGGCATCACGCAATCACCACATCACATCACCATAGCATCACATCAGCGTATCACCACTTGAAAACATCACATCCCATCCTCATCACCCACCACCGCCAGAGGGGGTTCTCTCTCTCATCTGCATGGCTGTGTGTTTACATAACTTGTGTTTAGATCAGTGAAATCAGTGAAAGGGTATGGTGGACTGAGTTATGGGTTTGGTTATATAATGTGAAGACGGAGGATGGGAGATAAGAGAGAAACGGGGGAGGAGGAAGGGAGGGTGGAAGGGAGTAGGTGATGGAGGGATGGAGAGAGGGAGGGAGGGAGGGAGGGAGGGAGGGAGGGAGGGAGGGAGGGAGGGAGGAAGGGAGTAGGTGATGGAGGGATGGAGGGAGGAAGGGAGTAGGTGAAGGAGAGATGGAGGGAGGGAGGGAGGGAGGGAGGGAGGGTGGAAGGGAGTAGGTGATGGAGGGAGGGAGGGAGGGTGGAAGGGAGTAGGTGAAGGAGGGATGGATGGAGGGAGTAGGTGAAGGAGAGAGGGAGGGAGGGAGGGAGGGAGGGAGGGAGGGAGGGAGGGAGGGAGGGAGTAGGTGAAGGAGAGATGGAGGGAGGGAGGGAGGGAGAGATGGAAGGATGGAGGGAGGGAGGGAGGGAGGGAGGGAGGGAGGGAGGGAGGGAGGGAGGGAGGGAGGGAGGGAGGGAGGGAGGGAGGGAGGGAGGGAGGGAGGGAGGGAGGGAGGGAGGAAGGAAGGAAGGAAGGAAGGAAGGAAGGAAGGAAGGAAGGAAGGAAGGAAGGAAGGAAGGAAGGAAGGGAGTAGGTGAAGGAGAGATGGAGGGATGGATGGAGGGAGGGAGGAAGGGAGTACGTGAAGGAGAGATGGAGGGAGGGAGGGAGGGAGGGAAGAAGGAAGGAAGGAAGGAAGGGAGTAGGTGAAGGAGGGATGGAGGGAGGGAGGGAGGGAAGAATGAGTGAAAGAGGGTGAGAGAGGGGGTGAGGAGAGAAAGTGGCAAAGAATCATCTTCGTCTTATGCCTGATTCGTCTAGTTAAACAAATGTCACATATATACAAAACAAATTCAATATGTCAAAATACCTCAGTGATTGCTATTCAATCAATAGGATGTACTTTTTGAACAATAACTAATGAATAGAATGATGGGACTGAGTAACTTATAAGAGCACATTTTTTTCAAACCGTGGTGCACCTAGCGTAATGTACTGATGTACTTGAGTGAATTCCTTTGAAAAAATAACGTCCAGCATCACTATATAATTCATATCTTTGGGTACTTTTGATGTGCCGCCAAAGCTCTCATAGTGTCGGTTGGTCCACTGATCTTCACAGCTCTTGCGTAACCGATCTTACAGCCATAATCTTTGTAATTTTCGCTCCGTGATCTTCGCCGCCGTCTGCGCATTGTCGCATCCCGAGTCGCATTTGTTTTCGCGTCGTCCATACGCCCTCTACGAAATAATATTGGAACGATTGCCACGTCCTCCGTCTGGGGGGGGGGGGGATGGTTGACGAAGGCTAGTATGCGAAAAATATAAGTGTATTACGGCATCGTCTTTGTCCTTCGCGCTTTACGACGGTCGTATCGTTGCGATGACCG
>BOPN01000500.1:177500-182500 GCA_017312705.2 Penaeus japonicus
CCTCTTCACTCCCTCTCCCCTCCTCCCTCCTCCGTCCTCTCCCTTTCCTGAACCGTTCCCCCCTTCCTTCCTACCCCTCCTCCTCCTCCTCCTCCTCCTCCTCCTCCTCCTCCTCCTCCTCCTCCTCCTCCTCCTCCTCCTCTTCCTTCTCCTCCTCCTCCCCAAATTCCTCCCCAATCACCCCCCACCCCACTCCCCTCTGCCCTCCCCCCTCTCACCCCATACCCCACCCCTCTCATACACCTACCAAAAAAGATGAATTCCAGCCAAAGGTCACCAAGAACACGGAAGAGGTCGGAAAGTAGGACTTCAAAGAGAGGTCAGCATTTGGATAGGGGAGGATGGGGGTAGAGGGGTGGTGAAGGAATGATCGGAGGGGAGAGTGAGGGTATGGGGGGGGGGAGTAAACTGGACTGTACTTAATGAAGGGAATTAGGGGCCTCGAGAGAATCGTAAAGAGGGGAGAAGTCGAGGAAGTGGAAGTGTTGAAAATGTTTTTTTTTTTCCAAAGCTAATGCATTGTTAATTACAAAACAAGCTTGGAGTTTTTTTTTTTTTTTTTTTTTTTTTTTTTTTTTTTTTTTTTTTTTTTTTTTTTTTTTTTTTTTTTTTTTTAGGTTTATTGGAGGTACTTGAAAGGATTTATGACACTTTATGTTGCCTGTCATTAAGCTTTCTTTTTTGTTTAATTACACGCTAATTATCTTCGACTTGTTTATTAGTTATTTTAATTGTTGTTTTCAAAATAATTGTCATTATTTACGGCTTATATGGTGCTACACATTAATACAGTATTTATTTCAACATTATTGCTACTGTTCATTACTTCTAAATTACTAATGATTACGATAAATCATAATGTAATTAAAGGACCGCATGATATTTATTACATCCCCCCTCCCTCGTGCCAATCCCCCCCCCCGCCCCAACATTATCCGATCTCCCTCCCTTCCCTCCCTTCTCCTCTTCCTTCCCCCCCCCCCCCCCCCCCAAGATTATCCGATCTCCCTCCCTTCCCTCCCTCCCTCCTCCTCTTCCTTCTCTCCCTCCTCCTCTTCCTTCTCTCCCTCCTCCCTCCTCCTCCTCTCCCTCTTCCCTCCTTTTCCACTCCCCCACCCCTCCTCTCCATCCACACTCTTCCTCCTCCCCCGGGCTACCTCTACCTCTCCCCCTCTCCCATCCCATCTCCCTCCTCCGCCCATCCCCAGAGCGAATGAGTGAACGAAGAATTGGGGTCCTGTGTTTCTCTCCCTCCTCTCCCTTACTCCTCCCCCCCTCCCCCCTCTCTATTTCTCTCTCTCTCTCTCTCTCTCTCTCTCTCTCTCTCTCTCTCTCTCTCTCTCTCTCTCTCTCTCTCTCTCTCTCTCTCTCTCTCTCTCTCTCTCTCTCTCTCTCTCTCTCTCTCTCTCTCTCTCTCTCTCTCTCTCTCTCTCTCTCTCTCTCTCTCTCTCTCTCTCTCTCTCTCTCTCTCTCTCTCTCTCTCTCTCTCTCTCTCTCTCTCTCTCTCTCTCTCTCTCTCTCTCTCTCTCTCTCTCTCTCTCTCTCTCTCTCTCTCTCTCTCTCTTTCTTCTCTTCCTCCTCCTCCCTCCCCTCCCTCCCTCCCTCCCTCCCTCCTCCTCCCTTCACCTTTCCTCCTCCTCCCTCCCTCCCCCCTCATCCTCTCCCCTTCCCCTCCTCCTCCCCCTCGATCCTCTTTCTCTCCCCCCCACCCCCCACCCCCCATACACCGGCTTAACGCGTTGGTCGGATCGGCGATATGAAGATGGCAGTATGACAAGTTGCTTTGATTGGCGAGAGATTGGTTAATGGGACGGACTGTGATTAGCTCTTCACCTAATCATTAAGCTTGATGGGAAGCCGCCACGGAAGCGAATCGGCCTCCCGCTTGCAGGAAATAGAACGCTCGTATGTTTGCTTGTGGCGGGTCGCCTCTCGTAACTTGCGTGCTTGCTTTTAGATGGAGGTAGAGTAAGAGGTAGAGGGTAGAGGTAGAGGGTAGAGGTAGAGGTAGAGATAGATGTAGAGGTAGTGGTAGAGGTAGAGGTAGAGGTAGAGGGTAGAGGTAGAGGTAGAGGAAGAGGTTGAGGTAGAGGTAGAGGTAAAGGTTGAGGTAGAGGGTAGAGGTAGAGCTAGAAGTAGAGAATAGAGGTAGAGGAGATAGAGTTAGTGTTAGTGTTAGTGTTAGAGGTAGAAATAGAGATAGATAGAGATAGAGAGAGAGAGATAGAGATAGAGATAGAGATATAGATAGAGATAGAGATAGAGATAGAGATAGAGATAGAGATAGATAGATAGATAGATAGATAGATAGATAGATAAAGAGAGGGAGGGAGAGGGAGAGGGAGAGGGAGAGGGAGAGGGAGAGAGAGAGGGAGAGGGAGAGGGAGAGGGAGAGGGAGAGGAAGAGGTAGAGGTAGTGGTAGAGGTAGAGGTACAGGAAGAGGTAGAGGTAGAGGGAGAGGTTGAGGTAGAGGGTAAAGGTAAAGGTAGAGGTATAGGCAGAGGCAGAGGGTAGAGGGTAGAGGTAGAGGTAGAGATAGAGGTAGAGGTAAAGGTAGAGGTAGAGGTAGAGGTAGAGGTAAAGGTAGAGGTTTAGGTAGAGGGTAGAGGTATAGGTAGAGGTAGAAGTAGAGAATAGAGGTAGAGGAGATAGAGTTAGTGTTAGTGTTAGTGTTAGTGTTAGAGGTAGAAATAGAAATAGAAATAGAAATAGAGATAGAGAGATAGATAGATAGATAGATAGATAGATAGATAGATAGATAAAGAGAGAGAGAGAGAGAGAGAGAGAGAGAGAGAGAGAGAGAGAGAGAGAGAGGGAGAGAGAGAGAGAGAGAGAGAGAGAGAGAGAGAGAGAGAGAGGGAGGGAGGGAGGGAGGGAGGGAGGGAGAGAGAGAGAGAGAGAGAGAGAGAGAGAGAGAGAGAGAGAGAGAGAGAGAGAGAGAGGGAGAGAGAGAGAGAGAGAGAGAGAGAGAGAGAGAGAGAGAGAGAGAGAGAGAGAGAGAGGAAGGACACGTTTGTTTGCTTGCTTGTTTACTTTGGCCTCGTTTTTCCTTTCATAATTCGCTTGTTTATTTAACTAGCTTGCTCGCATGTGTGGTTGCTGTTGCCGTTATTGCTGCTATTACTTATATTTATTGCATCATCAACTCTTTCCTCTTGTTCCCCTCTCTCTCTCTCTCTCTCTCTCTCTCTCTCTCTCTCTCTCTCTCTCTCTCTCTCTCTCTCTCTCTCTCTCTCTCTCTCTCTCTCCCTCTCCCCTCCCTCCCTCCCTCCCTCCCCCTCCCTCCCTCCCTCCCTCTCTCTCTCTCTCTCTCTCTCTCTCTCTCTCTCTCTCTCTCTCTCCCCTCCCCTCCCTCCCCTCCCTCCCTCCCCTCCTCTCTCTCTCTCTCTCTCCCTCCTCCCTCCCTCCCTCCCTCTCTCTCTCTCTCTCTCTCTCTCTCTCTCTCTCTCTCTCTCCCTCCCTCCCTCCCTCCCTCCCTCTCTCTCTCTCTCTCTCTCTCTCTCTCTCTCTCTCTCTCCCTCCCTCCCTCCCTCCCTCCCCCTCTCTCTCTCTCTCTCTCTCTCTCTCTCTCTCTCTCTCTCTCTCTCCCTCCCTCCCTCCCCCCCTCTCTCCCCCTCCCCTCCCTCCCCCCCTCTCCCTCCCCCTCTCTCTCTCTCTCTCTCTCTCTCTCTCTCTTATATATATAACATTAATTATCCATCTCATACGTATGTTTCCCAACAAAACCATACAAGAATTTGCTTTGGTAAGTGCTTTCATACCAACCTCCACCCTCTCTCTCTCTCTCTCTCTCTCTCTCTCTTATCCGATTGGCGTTGCCATGTACTGGACGCACCAAACAATAAGCCTCGGGAATCGTGAACCAGAAGGAAGGGATCCAATTACAAGGTCCAAAGGCATTCCCTTCAACCAATTACAGGCGAAAATGAATCTCGTGGGTATCAGAGTAGGCCAGCGTTAGGTTTGTTTTTCGGGTTGTTATAATAAGCGTCTCTGTGCTACGTTGCTATCTGATTGTTTAGTGGTATGTGATATACTTATTTGATATGTCGTGGTTTTGTGTTTTATGTTGTTATTTTTGTGTTTGGTCTAGTTGGATGGTATGTTTTTTTTTGTTTTGTTTTGTAATGCTGTATTAATTCATGTAAATCTGATTATCATGAGAAGGGATACACGGGAATGTAATATATTTCAATATTTGGAACGTATTTCGTTATTTTGTAATGAAACGTAGAGACAGCGATGGGATATTGGTGGTATTTTGTTGGCTATTTATGAAATAGAAAGATATATCATATTTCAGCTTTCAATTAAGTACGCTTAAAAAAAAAAAAAAAAAAAAAAAAAACTTGGAACATAAACAACATTACAGATAGATAAACTACAGATAGATACACATTTTGATAGTGTTCGGTTAAATTGAATTCAAAATATGAATCAGTATGATTTGATTTTAATTTCGTATTTCAATTATTGCAATGTTTTATGTGTCAAAACGACAATATCTTAATACCATGTAATGCCTGACTGGAGTAAGATTTGTAAGTGAAATGCGGTACACGGTTTCCGTAGAGTTTGGACTGTATGCTACAAGACACGAATCTTCCAAAATAAACTAATTTTTATATTTTTTAAACTATTACAATATGAATAATCCTATTTCCCAAATACACACACAAATACACGCAAGCAAACACACATATGTGCATAAATTTATTCATACATACGTAATTACATATACCGATACCTACATACAGTCAAAGTTCACGGCCAGACAGACAAACAAACATAAAATGCACATCTACACGTACACAAGTCTTTATTGTTTTTGTTTTCACACCATTTGCTTTCCTTTCTAGTCTTTCCTTTTCCTCCATTCGTCCTTTTTTTTCTTTTTATACTCTTTCCACATCTTGCGTTCCTTTCGCCTCTCCTCCCTTCTCCCTCACCTCCTCATTTCTCCTCTTTTCCTCTTAACTCTCCTTATTTCCTCGTCATT
>BOPN01000500.1:187500-190000 GCA_017312705.2 Penaeus japonicus
AATAAAAAATAAAAATAAAAAGAAAGAAAAAGAAAAAAAAGAAGAGGGAGAAGCGAAGAAGAAAAAGAAAAAGAAAATTGAAATAAAAATTAAAAATAAAAATAAAAAGAAAATTAAAAAGAAGAGAAAGAGATAAAAAAAAAAGGAAAAAGAAAGATAAAAGAAAAAAAGAAAACGAACACTCTAAATACCCCCCCCCCCCCTCTGCCTTTGCAAATGGCTCTTAGGATAGGTGTAGCAGCTCTAGCCGCTCTCTCCTGCTTGGATTAAGAAAGATTGGTAATGCGACTTCGAGAAGGGGTGGGGAGCAGGAGAGGGTGAGATAGGCAGGAGAGGGGTGGGGGGTTAGGGGAAAGGGTGAGGTTAAGGGGATTAGCTATGTGATATGGGCGTAATAGCACGGTAATTATGGAACGCAATACCTCCAGCCTTGTAATTCCATCGTGTAAATTTCGTGTTTGTGTGTCGGGGTGGGAGTGGGGGAGGGAGGGGAGGGGAGGGGAGAGGGAAGTAAACTGGGGTCGAATTCTATCGCTTTCGTGTCTTTCTGTCTCTTTCTCTCTTTCTCTCTCTCTCTCTCTCTCTCTCTCTCTCTCTCTCTCTCTCTCTCTCTCTCTCTCTCTCTCTCTCTCTCTCTCTCTCTCTCTCTTCTCTCTCTCTCTCTCTCTCTCTCTCTCTCTCTCTCTCTCTCTCTCTCTCTCTCTCTCTCTCTCTCTCTCTCTCTCTCTCTCTCTCTTCTCTCTCTTTCTCTCTCTCTTTCTCTCTCTCTCTCTCTCTCTCTCTCTCTCTCTCTCTCTCTCTCTCTCTCTCTCTCTCTCTCTCTCTCTCTCTCTCTCTCTCTCTCTCTCTCTTCTCTCTCTTCTCTCTCTTTCTCTCTCTCTCTCTCTCTCTCTCTCTCTCTCTCTCTCTCTCTCTCTCTCTCTCTCTCTCTCTCTCTCTCTCTCTCTCTCTCTCTCTCATATATTTACCTCATATATAATTGATTTGTTTTACGTTTTGTAAAAATGCCTCTTTTCCAAATCTCATATTCTCAAAGTACGTATTTAATTCACATATGCTTTATTTAGATACTTTTCACAAAATCTTTGAAAACTCATCATCCAAATCCGCCAGTAAAACATCCCTACAGCAGCCATTGGCGAATTACGTCCAAATTTGCGAATTTTGCGCAGATATTCTGACTTTCAAATGAAATGTGTGGTGTGATGGGAGAGATAGATAGGCCAAAAAAAAAAAAAAATAAATAAATAAAAAATAAATATTGTAGCAAAATTGTTTGATTACTTTGTTGAAGAACCTTTGTTTGTTTTGAACGCGATGAGTTTGTTATGCCGAAGTTGTTGCCGATGCGAAAGTTTCGGACGCGTGTTGGCTTTTTTTTTTTTTTTGTATACGCGGAATAAATGTTTTTTTTTTTTTTTTTTCTGTGCAATAATTTATGTCACTTGTAAATACTAAATTCATAGAATAGCAACTGGAATCATAGGAATTAAATTTGAATATCTTGCATGTATTAAAAAGATAAAAAAAAGATAGGTACAATTATCTTTTTAAAAATTTTCATGAAAAATGAGAATCATAGATAGAATAATAAGGACAGTGGTTTGGAAACTCGTTATTAAAAATACATTTCCAGAGTGAGAGACAAGGGAGAGGGAGAGGGATAGGGAGAAGGATGGGAGTGGAAGTGGGAGTGGGAGTGGGAGTGGGAGAGGGAGTGGGAGTGGGAGAGGGAGTGGGAGTGGGAGTGGGAGTGGGAGTGGGAGTGGGAGTGGGAGTGGGAGTGGGAGTGGGAGTGGGAGTGGGAGTGGGAGAGAGAGAGAGAGAGAGAGAGAGAGAGAGAGAGAGAGAGAGAGAGAGAGAGAGAGAGAGAGAGAGAGAGAGAGAGAGAGAGAGAGAGAGAGAGAAAGAGAGAGGGAGTGGGGTTGGGACAGGGACAAGGAAAGGGAGAAGGAGTGGGAGAAGGAGCGGGAGAGGGAAAGGGAAGAGGAGGAGAATGAGTAGAAGAAGGGAGAGAGAGAAACAGAAACACAGAGAGAGAGAGAGAAGGACGCCTCGTTAGTTCCCAAGACCGAGAAGGAGAGAGAGAGAGAGAGAGAGAGAGAGAGAGACACTCCGTTGTTGACACCAGCTCGCAAGTTTTGGCTTCGAGTTCTCTTCCGCCGCGCCCCACCTCGCCAATTATACAACTTCAAACCACGTTAGCTTCCTTTCGTCTACGTCTTTGGGGCAGTGTTTGTGTCTTGTTGTTTGTGGCTCTGTGTTTGTGGCTTTATACAACTTCAAACCACGTTAGCTTCCTTTCGTCTACGTCTTTGGGGCAGTGTTTGTGTCTCGGTGTTTGTGGATCTCTTTTTGTGGTTCTGTGTTTGTGGCTTTGTGTTTGTGGATCTCTTTTTGTGGCTTTGTGTTTGTGACTGTGTTTTTGTGGCTCTGAGTTTGTGACTTTGTTTTGGTAGCTCTGTGTTTGTGGTTCTGTGTTTGTGGTTCTATGTTTGTG
>BOPN01000500.1:220000-222500 GCA_017312705.2 Penaeus japonicus
CATGAAACTTCTACGCCCCATATTCTTACAGAAAGAACTTCACCCAAACATACCTTTAGGAGTATTCGATAGGGTCTTTATGGATGGTACTGTTTTATTTTTTTGTTTATCAACTATATCATTGTTTGTTATTATTCACATTCGTATTCTTATTTTGGTTATTTCTATATCTATATTATGGAGTAGGGTGTGGTTACTCTCTTTACTTTTTTAGAACTAATGTTTCTAATATTTAGAGATAGTATTATATAGCTTTGTTTGTGGGTTTAGGTAGAATTTGGGTTACTGGAAAACTGCGTTGCGAATTATGGGTGGGTTGGCCATGGCTCGGGAACCACTTGATATTTTTTTTCTGTTGGACCGGTTCATTGCCCGGGAACCAGTTGATTATATATTGTTGTTAAACCGGTTCTTGGCCCAGTAGATTAGATATTTTAGTTGAACTGGATTTTCATATTATTGAACGATGTAATTAATGGATTGTATGCTGGTGTGATCAATCATAGGGTCTGCTAGGAAGTTCATTTTCTTTTAAAAATATTTGTCGAATAAATGAATATGCATTCTTTCAACATCTTTGTTACTTTTTACTCTTTTTTTTCGTGTGTCATGTCACGTTAACTTTTCGATTCACTCTTCATTTTGTACTCATTTACATATAGATTCACGTATATACGAGATGCAACTCGTATGGTATCCCTTCATCCATCACGCTATCCCTCTCTGTCTATCTGTCTGTATTTATATCTCTGGATCGCTGTATCTCTGCATCTTTGTATCTCTCTTTCTCTCTCTAGCCATCTAACAATTTATCCATCTATCCACCCATCCGTGGTCCATCCATCCATCCATCCATCCATCCACCTACCTACCCACCCACTCATCCACCCATCCCCTCTCCCCACCCACCTACCCACCCCCTCTCCCCATCCATCCACCCACTCTCCCCACCCACCCACCCACCCCCTCTCCCCACCCACCCACCCACCCCCTCTCCCCACCCACCCACCCACCCCCTCTCCCCACCCACCCACCCACCCCCTCTCCCCACCCACCCACCCACCCCATCTCCCCATCCACCCACACCTATCCATCCATCCCTCCATCTAACCATCTATCCATCCATATAGTACATCCTAAAGTTCGCGTGTGTAACAGGTGTCCGAACACGATGGAACTGAAGAGCAGATACTCGAGAAATGACCCCTTGACACGCACTAAGGTCGTGAAGGAGTGGGCGGGAGAAGGAAGGGAGGGAGGGTTGGGAGGTGGGGGGGGATAAGGTATTTGTGTGTCTATGTATGTGTGTAAGAGAGGGAGAGGGAGATAAAGGGAGAGGGATAGAAAGGGAGATAAAGGGAGAGGGGGGAAAGGGAGAGGGGAGAAAGGGTAAGAGAGAGAGAGAGAGAAAGAGAGAGAGAAAGAGAAAGAGAAAGAGAAAGAGAAAGAGAGAGAGAGAGAGAGAGAGAGAGAGAGAGAGAGAGAGAGAGAGAGAGAGAGAGAGAGAGAGAGAGAAGGGGGAGAGTGAGTGAGGGAAGAAGGGAAGGAAGGAGGGAAGGAGGGAGGGAGAGAGGAAGAGAGAGAAAGAGAAAGAGAAAGAGAGAAAGAGAAAGAGAGAGAAAGAGAAAGAGAGAGGAAGAGAAAGAGAAAGAGAGAGAAGAGAAAGAGAGAGAGAGAGAAGAAGAAGAAGAAGAAGAAGAAGAAGAAGAAGAAGAAGAAGAAGAAGAAGAAGAAGAAGAAGAAGAAGAAGAAGAAGAAAGAGATGAACAGAGAGAGAAAGATACAGAGATAGATATAGATATAGAGATATAAGAGACAGAGGCACAGAAAGGCAGAGACAGAAAGACAAAGGCAGACATATACGGCTAACAGGAGGTATCATAACAATACTAATTGCTATTATTTGTGTTGAAACATCAAGTCAGAAACTTATAATGAGATGCAAGTGTACTTCTCTGCATAAACAACGCAGCTCGCACACGTCTTGCATGTTATTAACAAGTTCTAAACAAAAATAGATAAACAACTAGCTTGAATGAGAGAAAAAATATATATATATATATTTATGATATATACAAAGAAAGATAAAGAAACAAGAAAATTACGAAGAAGCTAAAGTAGGTGACAGCCTCACATGCCAATTAAAGTGTCACGTGTCCTCTTACCAAGTGCGCTAGGTGTCAAGTCACCTAATCTGCTTTACTTTTTTATTTTTTGTTGTTGTTTTATTGTTGCCGGGGGGGGGGGAGGGCGCTGTGGCGTATGATTATTGGGGTTTTATTTGTTGGTTTACTGTCTTGTTTACTGGGTAATGGGTTGCCGGGAGATGTTTTGCATATGAGACGGAGAAGGAGAGGGAAGAGAGAGGAGGGTGGATGTAGAAGAGGAGGGTGGAGGGAGAAGGGAGGAGGTTGAGGTGGAAGAGGAGGAGGAGGAGGAGGAGGAGGAGGAGGAGGAGGAGGAGGAGGAGGAGGAGGAGGAGGAGGAGGAGGAGGTTGAG
>BOPN01000500.1:237500-242500 GCA_017312705.2 Penaeus japonicus
CCTCCCTCCCTCCCTCCCTCCCTCCCTCCCTCCCTCCCTCCCTCCCTTCCTCTCTCCCTCTCTCCCTCCCTCTTCCCTCAAGACGAGAAGACAATGGGGACCGACAGCAAGCACACAGGGAACAAAATGGAAAGGAAATCCTCGCCGAAGCAAAAGCAGATATTTCTAAGGGAACCACCAGCCAAAGAGACAGAGAGGAGCGAGAAACCACTGGGCTTTGAGTATATCACACAAAAAAAAAGAAAAAGAAAAAAAAAGGAAATGTCTCTAGAGTATTAACAAGCTTTGTTAATGAAAAAAAAGGGGGATGTTGAAATAATATGGAGAGAAATAACAGACGTTATTGGTATAGAATAGGAAAATTATGGAATGTGATGTCGAGAGATTTAACAGAGATTAGTCATCAAGAGAAATATTATTACAAACCCGTCAATATTACCACGGATAAATCACAAAAAAAAAAAAAAAAAAATCATGATAATAAGAATCTAAGCAGATACAACACGAATTAGTTAAAATCTTCTCCTTTCGTTATCAAGCATGGCTAACTCCCACCCTCAAAAAAGATAAAAATCATGATAATAAGAATCTAAGAATTAGTTAAAAATCTTATCCTTTCGTTATCAAGCATGGCTAACCCCCACCCTCGGCATTTCCCTGTCCTTGCCTAAGCAGCCCTGGCAGAGGACATCCAAAAAAGAGCGAGAAGCTTTGGGGTTGCCGACGTCTCCCCGGAGGACTAGCGCGCTCTGAGGAACTGGCTGGGGAGAGAGAAAGTTTTTCCGCGTTACTGAATTAACATTCTCCGTGCGTCTAACACGATTCAGAAAGAAAGATTTAAGGACTTGGATCTTATAAAGCGGTCTTGGGGAAAGGGCATTTTTATTTTTTTGTAAGTAATATATATATATATATATATATATATATATATATATATATATATATATATATATATATATGTATATGTATATATATATATATATATATATATATATATATATATATATATATATATATATATATATATATATATATATATGTATATGTATATATATATATGTATATGTATATATATATATATATATATATATATATATATATATATATATATATATATATATATATGTGTATATATATATATATATATATATATATATATATATATATATATATATATATAGTTTTATATATATATATATATATATATATATATATATATATATATATATATTTATATATATATATATATCAACGTATATATATATACTTTTACAAAATGGGAGGCTAAGAAATAGCATACTTTGATAGGTAAAAGCCTCATACGACCTTAAAGAAATTTTCTTTTGATTACGACAGAGTAATTTAATTTAGCTACACACTTATGCACCAGCCTTGATAAATGTATAGACTTATGATTCACCGATGTATGGAGAAAACATTCTATTATAATATAAAGTGAGGATACAACTTGTATATCTAATACTGTCAGAGGAGATAAGATACGTGAGAACTTAGTGAACTGTGGCGAAATTTATCCGGAGAGTTTTATTCCGTGGCGGCTCTGTTACCACTGTGATAATGTAAATGAATATTTTTTTCCATCTATTTGTCAATCTATCGGTCTATTTATTTATGTATCCGTATATTTGACTGTCTATCTATACACTAACATAAATGCGAAGATAGACAGGTACTGTTGAATAGACAAACTGATACATAAAGATTAATTCAATCATTCAGTCAGTCAGATACACTCATAACACTCACACAGTCTTACATACAGATCGACAGACACACAAATATAGCTCCTTATCAATACTTTGGGCGTATTATCTAGACTCGAATGCCCTCAATAAAAAGAAATCTTGATAAAATGACAGGAAATTGACTCCAGTGATTGCCTGGCGAATGAGAAATAATGGTCCTTCGTGAGGGATAGCTCTTAAGGGAATAGTGAGGGGAGAGGAGGAAGTGTGAGAGGAGGAAGGGAAGGAGGAAGGAAGTGTGAGAGGAGGAAGGGAAGGAGGAAAGAAGATGGAGGGAAGGGAAGGAGGAAGGAAGATGGAGGGAAGGGAAGGTGGAAGGAAGATGGGGGGAAGGGAAGGAGGGAGGAAGATGGAGGGAAGGGAAGGAGGGAGGAAGATGGAGGGAAGGGAAGGAGGAAGGGAGATGGGGGGAAGGGGGGGAAGAAGGAGAAGAGCTGTGCAGGGAAGAGGGGTTAGGACGGAAAGGAGAAGAAGGACAAGAGGGAAGGAAGGAAGGAAGGAAGTAAGGAAGGAAGGAAGGAAGGAAGGAAGGAAGGAAGGATGGAAGGAAGGAAGGAAGGAAGGAAGGAAGGAAGGAAGGAGGAGGAGGTAGAAGAGAAATACAGGGAGGGAGGCAGATAGAGGAGGAATGGAGAAGAAGGAATAGAGGGAAGAAGCAAGGAAGGAGGAAGCAACGGCGAAAGAGACAAAGAGAAAGCAAGAAGAGATCAAGGCAAGGAGATCAGGCAAGGGCAAAAGAAGCAAAAAAAAAAAAAAAAAAAAGAAGATCTAGGCAAAAAGATAAGAAGATCTCGTGGCAAGAAGGAGGAGGAGGGGGAGAAGGAGGAGGAGGCAAAGTAGGAGGAGGCGGCAAAGTAAGAGGAAGCAAGAAGAAGAGATCGAGGTAAGGAGGAGCCCAGGTACCCTCGGCAGCGTTACCACGGCCTAACAGCCCCCTAACAAGGCCATCACGACCAATAACAAGTCCATAAAAGAAGACGGACGGGCCGATCGCCGACGGTGATGCCTTCAATTAGTTTTTCCACTTCGAGGTCGGCGGGGAGGAGGGGGAGGGGAGGGAGGGAGGGAGAGGGGGGAGGGGAGGGGAAGGAGGATTAGAGGGGGAGGGGAAGGAGGATTAGAGGCGGATGGGATGGGAGGGGAAGGGAGGGGAGGGGAGGGGATGGGATGGGGTGGGGAGGGGAGGGGATGGGATGGGAAGGAGAGGGGACGGGGAGAAGAGGGTAGGGGGGTAGGGAGGGAGATTTAGAGGGGGAGGGGAAGGAGGATTAGAGGGGGATGGGAGGGGAAGGGATGGGAGGGGAGGGGAGTGTAGAGGAGGGGAGGGAGGGAGGGGGAGGGGAGGGGAGGGAGGGGGAGGGGAGGGAGAGATTAGAGAGGGCAGGGGAAGGAGGGGATTAGAGGGGGATGGGAGG
The DNA here is from genome assembly GCA_017312705.2 of Penaeus japonicus. NCBI lineage: Eukaryota > Metazoa > Arthropoda > Malacostraca > Decapoda > Penaeidae > Penaeus > Penaeus japonicus. The sequence goes on from BOPN01000500.1 coordinate 240,682, forward strand.
GGTAGGGAGGGAGGGGAGGGGAGAGGGAGGGTTAGGGGTAGGGAGGGAGAGAGGGGGGGAGGAGGGAGGGGGAGGGAGGGAGGGAGGGAGGGGAGGAGGGGAGGGAAAGGAGGTAGGTTGGAAAGAGGGGGGGAAGGAAGTGGGGGAGATGAATTAGGCAGGGAGGGGGGAGGGAAAAGGAGGGAGAGAGGATGCAGGTGGGGAAGAGGGGGCGGGGGATAGGGAGGGAGGCAAGGGGAGGAAGTGGAGGGGAGGAGAGGTGGACGAGGATGAGGGTGAGGGGAGAGGATGGGAAAGAACGAGGATGAGGGTGAGGGGAGAGGATGGGAAAAGAGCGAAGGGGGAGAAGGACTAAGTGATAGAGGGGTAGGAGGGCAGGGAGGGAAGGGGGATGAGGGGACGGGAGAGGTAGGGGGCAGGGAGGGAAGGGGGATGAGGGGACGGGAGAGGAAGGGGGATGAGGGGACGGGAGAGGTAGGGGGCAGGGAGGGAAGGGGGTTGAGGGGACGGGAGAGGTAGTGGTATCGTTAGGGGAAGGGTGCTGAGATATGCTCCTCCTGAGGGTGATAAATGCGTGTGCTGAAATAGAGTGAGGACCTCGCTGTCCAGAGGTGATTTTTTTCTGTTTTTTTTTTTCTCTCTCTTTTAGTCGCCATTATTTTCTTTTCCTTTTTATATATATTTTTTCTTATCTCTATTTCTCTCACTCACTCACTCACTCACTCACTCACTCACTCACTCACTCACTCACTCTCTCTCTCTCTCTCTCTTTACTCCCCCTCTTCCTGACTCCTTCGGCACCTCACACTCCAGTTCCTCCTCTTCTTCTTCTTCTTCTTCTTCTTCTTCTTCTTCTTCTTCTTCCTCCTCCTCCTCCTCCTCCTCCTCCTCCTCCTCCTCCTCCTCCATCTCCTTCACCATTACTTCTTCAATATTACTGTTTCTTTATGATAACTCCCTATATTATTCAGCTGAAATGCCTAATAAACTGTAATTTATTCCCTCGAATGAAGAGCCTGCACTATCATTCACTGAATTCGAAGATTTTAAAATCATGTCTTTCATTAGGAAGTCTAAAGGGATTTCACATTCGTCAAGCCAGAGAGCGGTATTGTCCTTTCATTTTCTCTCTTTCTATTTTTAGAAAGATGAAATTAGCTTGCACGGAGGGTATTATTCACCAGATTGCACTGCATAATGATTCGTCATCAACAGCTATGAATAACCGAAGCACATGGCATGGAAAAGTTATGGAAGGTGGTCGTTGTTTACATTTGGTGGATCAGCTGTTCAGTGTTGACGATTGGTCTTGTAGAAATGTAGAGGGAGGGGGAGGGGGAGGGGGAGGGGAGAGGAGATGTGTGTTGGTGGTGTGTGTATGTGTGGGGGGGGATGGTGAAGCTGTGCACAGGCGTAAAAAAATCGGGGTCACGGGCATTTCAGGCTGGTAAATTGGAATTATTTAGAATAAAAAAAAAAAAAACAACAACATTAAGCTCCCAATAAGATTATGTATTATCATCTTCCTCTCTACATTACTGACGTAAATATTGGCAGTCCTAGTTAACAGAGAGACGATTCTCGACATCTCTCACCTAGCGCACAGAATCTGATCCGTCATGCAAAGCCATATCTCCGTCATGCGTCAAGCGAGGGCAAAAAATACGTTTATCCCTTTCCTCTCCCTTCCTCGTGACTCCACTGTAGGCTTATCTTTGCACTGTTGCTCCTTGTTGCCCGGGGGATGCTGAGTCACTTCACTGAGTCTGGCTTCTGTTGCGATGCCACTTGTTCACCTTCTGGTCGTCCGTGGAGGAGG
>BOPN01000500.1:287500-300000 GCA_017312705.2 Penaeus japonicus
AGGGAGGGAGGGATAGATAGATAGAGATAGATAGGGAGAGAGAGAGAGAGAGAGAGAGAGAGAGAGAGAGAGAGAGAGAGAGAGAGAGAGAGAGAGAGAGAGAGAGAGAGAGAGAGAGAGAGAGAGAGAGAGAGGGGAGAGGGGAGAGGGAGAGGGGGGGAGGAGAAAGAGAGGGAAGGAGAGAGGAAGAGGGAAGGAGAGAGGAAGAGGGAAGGAGAGAGGGAGAGGGAGTGAGAGAGGGAGAGGGAGGGAGAGAGGGAGAGGGAGGTAGAGAGGGAGAGGGAGGTAGAGAGGGAGAGGGAGGTAGAGAGGGAGAGGGAGGTAGAGAGGGAGAGATAAGTAAAGAGAGAGAGAGAGAGAGAGAGAGAGAGAGAGAGAGAGAGAGAGAGAGAGAGAGAGAGAGAGAGAGAGAGAGAGAGAGAGAGAGAGAGAGAATAGGACTGGTATAGAGAGAGAGAGGGAAGGGAAAAAGGAGAGAGATAGAGAAGAGGGAGAGGGGAAAGTAAAAGTAAAAGGGTAACGGGAAGTATATATTGTATCGAAAGGGAAGCAGAGAGAAACTGAATTTCATTCCTTCTCTTTCCCTCTCTCTTCTTCCTCCTATCTTCCATTATCCTTTCTCTTTCCATCTAACCTTCTTGCCCCCTCCTTCCATCTCTCTTCATCACACCCTCTTCCCCCTCCTTTCTCCCCATCTATCTTCCTCTCTCTTTCTCTACCTCCTCCTCCCCTCCCTCTCTCTCTCTCTCTCTCTCTCTCTCTCTCTCTCTCTCTCTCTCTCTCTCTCTCTCTCTCTCTCTCTCTCTCTCTCTCTCTCTCTCTCTCTCTTCCCTCTTTTTCTCTCTCCTCCCCTCGTCCTCCTCTCCCCTCCCCTCGTCCTCCTCTCCCCTCACCTTGACATTCCCCGATTCCCAGCAAATCTCTGCCGTATGGAAGTTAAAATCACAGCAGAGAGACTCTTACGTAACATCCTATTATAAGCCGATGATTTAACGCTTAAGATAATTTTCAAAGCCTGTGGCGCGTGTACAGCGTGGTGGGGTGGGGTGGCGTGGGGTGGGGTGGGGTGGGTTGGGGTGGCGTGGGGTGGGGTAGGGTGGGGTGGGGTGGGTTGGGTGGGGTGGCGTGGGGTTGGGTGGGTGGGGTGGGGTGGGTTGGGGTGGGACGAGGCTGGAGGGGTGGGGAGATGTATGGAAGTGGAAGGGAGATGGAGGGGAGTGGAGGTAAGTGAAGGGATGGGATGGGTGGAGAAGCATCACGGCCGTACCATATCCCTATCTCAAGGCGGTCGGCAGGAGTAGCTCGGCTCCCTCTCACACAAGAAGCGCCGATGGGATTCTTTTTGCCTTTCGGTGCTTGCTTAATCTTTCTCTAGCCGCGTTCATTCTGCATTCTTCTTCACATTCTTCCTTTTATTCTTTTTTGCCTTTTTCCGCCCCCCTTCCTCCTCCATCTCCTCCTCCTCTTGGCCTGGATTGTTTATATTCCTTTTATTTCCTTTTTCTTCATCTCCTCCCATCTCCTCCTCTTCTGTGGAGGTGGATGTGGAGGGGGAGGTGGAGGTGGAGGTGGAGTGGAGGTGGAGGTGGAGGTGGAGGTGGAGGTGGAGCTGGAACTGGAGTGGAGGTGCAGGTGGAGCTGGAGGTGGAGCTGGAGTGGAGGTGCAGGTGGAGGTGGAGGTAGAGATAGAGGTAGAGATGGAGGTGGAGGTGGAGGTGGGGGCCGGGGTAGGTGTGGAAGTGGAGGTAGAAGTGTATAAGGAAAAGGAAAAGAAAAAATGAGAAGGGGGAGGAGGAGGAGGAGGAAGATATTAATAATGATAATAATGATAAAGATAATGATAATGATGATAACAGTGATAATAATAATAATAATGACAACAATGATGACGATAATGATAGTAATGATAATAATGATAATGATAATAATAATAATATGAATATTAATGATAATGATGACGATAATAATAACAATTATTTCGGAATATGAATCTCTCAAGCTGATCATTCCATGCTATTCAGTCAATCAAAAAATCCATTTTTTAACAGTTAGCATCGTTATCCTGTGTTGAATTCTGTGCAATCGGTACACTGTGTCCGCCATAACTTGCAGGTTGATAAATTCGCACGGTTGCATTCGCGGTGTTTTGATTTATTAGTATACATGTGGGCGAGGTGCAGCCTATAGTGATCCCAAGCTCTGCAAGCTGGCCCGATTACTTTTGTAAATTGCCCACGAGGGAAATAACTACCTGACAGTTACTGCCCACTTGTGAGTAAGAGGGCACGTGCCCAGTGTGCGAGAGCTGTGCTGCAACCATTCACTTGCAGGTTGCTTTCATCCGGAGGGGGTTGGGTGGGGGGGTGGGGGGTGGGGTGGGGGTGTTCGCTCCTGGGATTATGCGGGCTACGGTTTTGATACATAATAAAAACGTATTTTATAGCTGCTTTTACGCCGCCGATATCATGATTACATATTCATAGGGAGGATTGCTCTCTGTGGAAGCATGTACTTGCTAGGCTGCCTCTTTTCCGGCGAGATAGGGAGACGTGCGACGAGGGAATATGTATCGAGTTTATGAAAGGCACACACAGGCACGCACGCACGCACACGCATATTCAGTACACATACACGCACATTCAGCACACACACACACACACACACACACACACACACACACACACACACACACACACACACACACACATAAACACACACAAGCACACACACACACACACAAACAAACACACAATCACACAAACACACACAAACACAAACACAAACACATAAACACAATCACACAAACACAAACACAAACACAAACACAATCACACAAGCACAACCAATCGAAAGTACAGCCGATATTAACACAGCGGGTCGTGGTGGTGTAAAAAGCTCCCAGCGCAACGCATAGTCGCTCGTGCTACTTTAAAAGAGAGAGCGAGCGGACTTTAGCAAAGGGGTTGAAATTGCCACGGACCCTCAACCTTAAAATCTGCGCTGTTAACTTGGGCTCTTTACGGCGCTCGGTGAGGGGTGTTTGGTTGGCTTGGGGGAAGGGGTAGGGGGGGGGGGGGGTTGTGGTGGTGGTGGTGGTGGTGTGGTTGGGGTTGGTGATGGTTTTGATTGGGATGGTGGTAATGGTAGTGGTAGTGGTGATGATGATGATGGTGATGATGATGATGATGATGATTATGATGATTATGATGATGTTGATGATGATTATGATGATGTTGATGATTATGATGATGTTGATGTTGATGTTGATGTTGATGTGGATGTTGATGATGATGTTAATGTTGGTGATGATGATAATAATGATAATGATAATGATGAAGTAGAAGAAAGAAGAGGAGGAATAAAAGAATGGAGAGGCGGAAGGAGGAGAGGAAAAGTGTCTTCATAAAGTCTGCGGCATTTTTACCCAGATTTGACTAACCCTGATGAAGAAGAGATTAAATTGTTTTAAAATTCGTAAAACTTTGGCGTAAAAATTACCAAGACTTTTTATTACTTTGTGTATATAGTTTTGGACATGGCAATTATTAATTAATTAACTGAATACCTATAATTTCTCAATGTGTGCTGGGAAACAGAAGATGGCGACGAATAAGAAAAGAAGCAGTAGAAACTAGAGACACTAGAGACAAGAGAAATTGAAGAAAGACCATGAAAAAGGAGAAGAAGAAAAAAGGAAGAAAATAGAATAATTGAAAAAGAGATAAGGGAACTGACTTTAAGCCACATGCAAAAGATATGAAGCAATAATTAATGGTTGACTGTATTATTACCTGAATGCAGTGACAGATCCAGGATATTCCAAAGATGAGAGGAAGGGGGGAGGGGGGGGTGCATAGCAGACTGGGTAATGAGGGGTTGTAAGGGGGGAGGTATAAGTGGCCCAGTGGGGATCTTTCTTTTCAGCTACAGTTTCTAAGCATTTTAGAGCAAAATGTGTTTACACTGTGGCCTAAACTACTGACATATTTCTGTATATCACGTATTCGTTTACCTCCCCCCCCCCCTCTCGGATCTGCCACTGCCCGAAAGCCATGCAGAGCTTATCAGAAATCGTTCGTTAGTTCTGTTTCATTCAATAGCGGCTTATAATGTATTATGCATATTCTAACTTTCCGTTTTCTATGCCTTCAGTCAAACTACTTAACGCAAGCATTTAATCTTCGCCACCATTTGGCTCGGGAAAAATGCACCATGCTCGTTCTTTTCATTTCATGTTACCTTTACGCATTGCGGTGCTCAGCTGAAAGGGCACAGGGATAATCTGCCTGGGATTAAAACTTTATCTTGTGACCTTATTTAACATGACTGTACGCTTCACACATAGCCTCGCGATACTAGCTTAGCGAAAATAAATCATGTGTATCATTGCCTGAATACCTATAATTTTTCTCCGGCCAAAAGGTGATCAAATTGATTTACTGATGTGATTTGCCGAAGGACATGGGAAATAGAAAATTATGCATATGATAAAAGGAATACAGTACCTTATTTCTATTATTGTATATCATTGTTATACATTAGTAATAACAAGTAATGACGACAGCAATAACACCGCAACCACTATAGTTGAAACCGCAACAACTACCACTGCCTCGGTGACGTCCTATACTTGCCGACCAACCTTCTCCAAGCCACACGAACCATTTATTACTTTACCTAAAACAACCATATTGCATTATACTTCGCATTGCATTTACTCGTTCAGCTGCGTTCGTACGAGACTCTCGGTTAGTCCATAGTCCATTCCGGAAAGAGAGGTAGTCTCAAGGCCTGATGACAGTGTTCCCTGAGGGCGCATGAAAGCAGATCAGAGAAGCGAGAAGACAGAGACCTCTCGTCCAAGCAATGTATTTTGGGTTATTTTTTTTCTCTGGCAGGCAGCGTGCCTCATTTTTTCCAAAAGTAAAAATAGTGGTATAGAAGTATCGTAAAGAGTTTTTTTTTTATCTTATTTTTAAGAATAAGACCAGGCTTTTTCATCTGCATTCTGCTAATGAGTTTCTGGTAATGTTAATGTTAATTTTGGAGCCACGGTTTCGAAGTATCTTGATGAATCCTCGAGCTGTGAGGACGACTTATTTCATAAGATAACTTACATATATAGATCTTCCACATTCCAGTGACAAGAAAGTAGACTTTACTGCAATGTCGAGAGGAATAATAGTCGTCGTCCTGACATGGACTCGGCGTCATAGCTCTCGTTTTCAACATGATGTTTTTATAGAGATACACTGTATTGTTGCTACTCTCATTGTTAATTTTGATGAAGATGATATAATCCAGATAACAACAATAAGTATAATGATAAATGTATTTATCACAGATGTAAATATAAGTGTATTTGGAGTTTTAACAAGTAAAAGGGTCATGCATTTGCATTTTCTTATACTACTTAATTCTTAATCCCAGTTGAATAATATCATATATGTCAAATAAATTATGTTATATTGTGCAGATAGAGAGTAATGACAATAAAGATGATGATGAGATGTTCATTTTTTGGAAATATAAGGTCGTTTTATACGTATTCGTTTCATGTGAAGGGGGTTAAAAAAATTCCCTTCAGTTTCCCCTCGGAAAATCATGTATGCATTGGACTAAATGAATTTTCTTACTTGCCATGGATACGTTTCCCATGTCTACCCCTTTTTCCAGTGATCAGGTTGGGCAGTTCATGATCCATTTGCCTTGCTCTCTGAAAACATTGTTGAATAAGAGTGGTGTAATCTACTTAGCAGGGGAAAGAGGGGAAACGGAAAGGGAAGAAGAATGCCCTAGAGGAAAGGAGAGGTCAAAAAAGGGAAGGAATTAGAAATGAGCCAAATGCAAGAGATAAAAGCAGTTGAAATGGACGGCGTTTAAAAATATGTTGATAATGAAATGATTGTAAAGTGACATTGACAATGGGAATATAGAGGTTGATGCAACAATAAGTCTTCGGAGATTAATGCAGATTTCCTCCCCCACAGAATGACAGTGTGTCGTTGGATAAATTCACATGGGAGACTTTTCTCAACTTCTACAACCGGTTAACTAGCAGGCTTGAGGTGGAGAAGGTTTTCTGCGAGATGTAAGTTTATTTCAGCAATCTAGTGTATCAGCTATTGATTTATATATAACTTTAGATCCTGTTGAATAGGATCTTTTGTGTTCTTTTGTATAGTTTACATAATGAATATGAATTATACTTTGCAGCCTGAGTGTTGTTTGTTGAGTGGTTCATAAATAATTGAATTACTGACCAACTCATTATATACTCTCAGCTGATTTGCTTGTAATAACTATTTAGAGATCATGATAGGCCTTTTTATTTGATTAACAAATTCTCATATTTTATAAAAAAAATATTTCTTAACATACCCCATGCATTGACTATCTCCTTATATCCCTTTGTGCTTGCCCAGTCTTCATATTTGTTAGAAGCAGATCAATTTAAATCCTTACAAAGTGCAAATTGTTATCAAACTCCTGTGTCCTTTACTCCTTATATATTCCTAAGGAGTAAATATACTATCCTTGCAAATCATGATAACCTCATTCACACGCCAGCACGGAGCAACCCTTCAACCCAACGCGGAAAACCAAACTGCGGGGCATGAACGTGGAACAGCTGGTCAACTTCCTCAATAAAGAGCAGCGTGATCCACGTCTTAATGAGATCCTCTACCCCTATGCTGATGCGGCCAAGGCTAGAGAGGTCATTCGAGACTACGAACCTTACAAAGAGAACATCACCAAGAGTAAGTGTCTCTTTGGGATTCGAGGGTTATGTTAAAAGGTGCTGGTATGTGTTTTTGTGGAGGGCGTTTTGATTTTTATGTCATATCAGATTAAAAGGTATGCCATGTATATGTATATGTATATATATATATATATATATATATATAATATATATATATATATATATATATATTTTTTTTTTTTTTTTTTTTTCTAATTTCAAGAATGAGCTTGTACTCTTTGTGTGTGTCTGAAGACATGTACATGTATACTGTATAAGTGTTGTGCTAGTTAAAGTTTTTTTTGTAGCCTAACCATGTATGCAGACATTTGAAAGTTATCCCAAGAGTTTTCTAGAATGATAGAAGGATATAGCCATGATATACAGAATGATATAACTGTAATATAATCTATAATCTATAAGAGATTGTCATTCATGTTCATAAGACAGCACTACATTGAGTTTTAGATTTTTTTGCATTATGTTGGCAGATATAGCATTAGATATCAAAAGATTTTTGTAGGTATTATTTTATCATTATATCTCAAAATGAGCATAGTTAAGAGGGTCTTAATTCTGATGAAAGATATAGCAGAGTAGAAATCTGTTCAAGAAAAGAGAAATAAAATGTGCTGTTTCAAGTCAAACTTGACTCCTCATCAGTTGATAAAATTTTCTCAGTCTAGCCTGACTATATTTTTTGGTTCCTTTCTTATTTTCTTGTTTGTACTAATGATAATAATTACAATGATGATGATAATAATAGTAACAGTAATATTGTTATTACGATATGCATCCAATTATCATCATTAGTATGATTAACCTTTTTATTGCTTATTAATCTTACTTTAAGAGATAAGATTAGTTTACCATTGAGTAAGAATCCTCTTTTTCCAGATGTTCTGAGCGTCGATGGCTTCCTGAAGTACCTCATGTCGGATGAGAATGTAGTCATGTCTGTGGAGAAGCTGGACCAATATGCAGACATGGATCAGCCACTTTCCCATTATTTCATCAACTCATCACACAACACTTACCTCATAGGTTAGTGTTGTATAGTATAGTGTCATGTAGTCGGAACCTGTTGTAGTTCCCATTTAGATCTTTTCAGAGTTGAGATAAGAAAGGAGGTTACGATGCTAAGCCGACTGCTATTGAAAAGGTGTGTTGGGTAAGCATTCCTTGCATGCTGTGGTGGTGCAGTAACAAAGGCAGACTATTCCACTTCTTAACCCTTCTGCCATGGGCATTTTTTTATGGGGATCAGATGACTTTTGCACTGCCGCTGTTTACATGGCATTTGAGACTGGCTAAACATAACGAGTAACTAGCTAGCTAGGTTTAGGAGGTTAGCATGAAGTAATAGGACTATGGCTGTGTAATACAGATTACTCATGTATTTATACATTTGAATGATATTGCTATGTTACCTCCTTTTTATTGGACTTGTTAAATCATAGATAGTCCTGATATTGTACCAGTTGAGGCTTGGAAAGAGCTTTGTCACAAATCATTCTGAAAGCTTTATGCTCTGCAGCAGTGCTTATGACAGCTATAGGTATAGTGCTATTTAACCTGTTGGGAATGGAGGCCAGAGCAAGCTAGCTAGTTGTCAGAATGGGGACATATCTGATGAAATCGGCACCTGCTAAAAATTAGAGGGACAAGGAAAATGTTTTCTCTGCACTCTAGGCAACACAGACTTGACCAACGAACAAAACAAGGGTTTAGGCTGACTTTGGAAAGCTGAAGCTAAAGCACGCTCACAGATATGAAGTTTTATGACCTTCAATGTACTAATCAATTAGCACATTGAAGGTCATAAAACTTCATATCTGTGAGCGTGCTTTAGCTGTGAGCATTTTCCAATGTCACCTCATATATGCAATAATGCCTGTCTTTTGGGCCTAACCAGAGTCATCATGTATGTCATAACACCTGTCCAAAATGTGACAATCATGTAAATCTGTTTTCTAGTAAGGTATTGCTAAGAGGCATCAGTTGGAAGTAGATCAATTGAATTTTATCTTTATTGTTCCTTTTATTCCTTATTTATGTATTTATTTTTGCCTATTTTAAGACATTAAGTGTACGAATTTAAAATCAAGGTACAGGCCACTTACAACTTTATATGTTGCATTTGTTTTAAATGTATTGAAAAAAATTTATTTGTTACAAATACTTGAAATATTCCATGTTATATATTACTATAAAAAATGCTGACAATCAGCTTTCATTGCAAATCAAATATTACTAATTTGGAAATTAGTGAAAACACCCACATATTCTTTAGTAATTTTGAGCTGATTGACCAACAAATCTCCATCACAAATATGGCTTCAAAATAGACCTTCTAGATATCTTTGGTATTTTTTGTCAAATAAGGAACTAGTACGGATTCTGACTTCCCAGTAAATATATGGTGGAGATTTGTCAGTATCTGTGAGAGCACAAAGGTCGGAGGTCATGGTGATTGCTTGACAGTGTCTCCACTATTGTTTGGGACTTAGGGTTAATGACCTTCTCTCACAGTAAGATTAAAGTGCACCAGGATTTGACACAGACATTATGATAATGAGAGGAAAGCCCTGTTTATAAAGTCAGGCAAACATTTTCTAAACTTTTACTATAATAGTAATAGGTGCTGATAATAAACCAAAGGTATTTTCAAACCATAAAAAAAAAAAAAAAATTGAACTGGTTTACCTACCTATAAATAGTTCATTTGAAAAAACAGCATACTATTACTTTGAAATTATTTCAATATAACTCTTCATGCAGAAAATTAAGGGCATAGATGGAGGTGGCTTATGTAAGACTACAAAATGAAGAAATTAAGGGAATAGATGGAGGTGGCTTATGTAAGACTACAAAATGAATTCTAAAGTCAACGTTTACCTTCAGGGCATCAGTTTACTGGGAGGTCTTCAGTGGAAATGTACCGGCAGTGCCTCCTTGCTGGGTGTCGTTGTGTGGAGCTCGACTTCTGGAACGGCCGAACAGATGAGCCCGTCATTGTTCATGGCTATACGCTTGTGCCTGAGATCAGTGCTAAGGTCAGTAAATCAGTATGTTCTTGGGTGTCTGTAGGGGCAGATGAATGTGTTGTGTGTTGTATGTGAGGGTATATGGGGAGGGTTATGGGTGTATGATTGTGTGTATGTGTGAGGGGATTGTGTGTGTGTGTGTGTGTGTGTGTGTGTGTGTGTGTGTGTGTGTGTGTGTGTGTGTGTGTGTGTGTGTGTGTGTGTGTGTGTGTGTGTGTGTGTGCACAAGTGTGTATTCATTTTGTTTGTTGTGTGTTTGTATTTTGATTGATTAAATTTCTCAATATCTGAATATGTTTTTAAAAAATCCAAATAGATAATTTTCTCCTATTTCAATCACCCTGTTGAATTTTGATGAAGAAGATGGATTTTCCAGATCTTGTTCAGAAAGCATCATCACCACAGATGGATGATTAGTTATGAAAAGTAGCAAAAATCTCAACTTAACATTTCTTTTCAGGATGTTATTGAAAGTATTGCAGAGTCAGCCTTCAAAACATCAGAGTGGCCTGTCATTCTCTCATTTGAAAACCACTGTGGGCCGCGGCAACAAGCCAAGATTGCGAGTTATTGCAGGGAATTCTTTGGTGATATGTTGTTGGACTCTCCGCTAGAAAATTATAAGGTTTGGGATGAGTTTCTTTGATGCATAAATAGAAAGAACTTGGATGTAAAGTAACATAGATAGATAAATTGATGTAATACGGATATATATTTGATTATTTGATAAATAGTTTCTTTATTACAAACAAAAAGAGAATACCTTTAGCCCTGTTTGCCATTCAGTAAGGCTTAAAGCACTAAAATCTGTGTTTATGCCTGATGTGAATATCTTCAGAAGCAGAAGCATAACCATCGGAACCTAATGCAAAGTTTCTCTCTTTACCTCATCATTAGCTTGAACCAAATAACCCCCTCCCCCCACCATCAAGTTTGAAACGTAAAATTATAATCAAGAATAAGAAAAAACACCGCACCCACCACCACCACCACAAAAAGAACGCACAAGGTGGAGACTCGCAGTTCCACGTCGACCTCAACCAGACGGGCGAACCAAGACACACGGAGATGCAAGGCAATGGCGAAATTCCAAGACCACCTCTTGAGAAAGAAGGTTCACGAGAATCTTCTGAGGAGGAGAACGAGGTTGCAAATGGTACGTTTGAATTCCTTTTTTTTATGTTTTTTTCTTTTTTTCTTTTTCTTATCATTGGGGAGAATTATTTTGTTAACATAAATATATATATGAAGCTATTGTAGATTTATTTGTTTTATTTGTATTGGGGTGGATGGGTATGTGTGTGGGTTGATTTTAATGCAAAAAGAAGTCTTGAGAATACTCTTTTTTTATGCCAAATGTTAATCATAATGTATAATCGCATATGCATATATGTATATATATTTTTTTTTATGAAAAGAATTTTACATAGGTCATTGCAGGTCATTTTACATAGTCTATATATGTTTTCCCATTAAAAACAGTTTGTATTAGATAGGTTTCTCTCGTCATAATCCGAAAATAAGTCCTTAATTCTAAGAAATGTTTTATTATAAGTAAACTATTAGTAAAAAAAAAAAAAAAAAAAAATTAAAAGCATAAAGTACAAGAAATGAACTAGACTGGGCTGATTTAGCTAACAATAGTGATTTTTGACCTAGCCTTCCCCCATCTAGTGGCAAGGCTGATCGGTAAGGAACAAATGAAAGTGTGTAGCGTGGCCAGCCCCTTCCCAGTATATCATAGTGGAGAACATGATGGTGCCAGTAAATATGTTGGCCACTATTTTATTTTTTTTATGTGTGTGGTTGTAACTTTTTTTTTTCCTGTTTGCTGTTGTTGTTTTGTGCATTTTGAAAAAAAAGGAGTACTGTATATATAGATTATTATTCGTGGTGAGAATGGTTTATCGTGATGATGGCTTTTGATGAAATTTGTTTGTATTGTTATTATTATTATTATTATTATTATTATTATTATTATTATTATTATTATCATCATTATCATTATTGTTGTTGTTATTGTTATTGTTGTTATTATTATTATTATCATCATTGTTATGATTATTGTTATCATTATTATCGTCATCATCATTGTATCAGGTTCTTTTTTATTTATTTGGCAATCTTTTGTTTTCTTGAGTGCATGCTGTGTTATAAGTAACAGATTTTAAGTTTTAAGTACTGTTATGATCATTTAATTTTATCTAAGTTGCTTTTTCAGGTAACTGAGTATGGTAACATATTTTGAGAGGCATAAGCAAAACAAATAGATCATTGATTATAGTATGTATGTACTGAAATCTAACAAATCAACTAATCATCATATTAGGAGAATTATACATTAAAGTAATACTAATAGATAGAGAAAATGTAATACATTTACCGTAGTTTGAAAAGTTGTTTTCATACATTCTTGGCACTGTCATGTTCTCCTTTTACTACTGGGATTAGCAGGTCATTGGATGTAGTTGATGAATGTCAATTATTGATGGCTGACATGAAATTATCCTGTACTTATTGAACATATCTGTGGACATTTTTTTCTTCTTTTTTTTTTTTTTTTTTTTTTTATTATACCAGCTTGTTTCTAAAGTCTGACATGTAATGAGAGAACCCCAGTGTGTGTAATATTAACTACCTCCCAACCTCTGTACCATGTTACTGTACTGTTCTTTGTAGTTCGTTCATTGACAGTATTATGGTAGGAATTT
>BOPN01000500.1:305000-307500 GCA_017312705.2 Penaeus japonicus
AATAGATGATGAAATACAATTATGCCAATTTTCATGATTGAGCGACCTCATACAGGTGACATGATAATAATTCCATCATTGATCTTCCTCAGAGCGAGGGAGGAGCTATGAGATGTCTTCCTTTGTGGAGACGCAGGCAAGCAACTTATTGAAAGAGAGTCCCATGGAATTCGTAAACTACAACAAGCGACAGTTATCTCGGGTTTATCCTCGAGGAACGCGGGTTGACTCTTCCAACTTTTTACCACATCAGTTCTGGAATGCTGGCTGCCAACTTGTTGCACTGAATTACCAGTCCTTAGGTGAGTTCCTTGTGATATTTTTTTAGTTATTATTAACTTAAATGAAAAAAGGAGGAAGGACAGGAGAGGAAAAAGATGGAGTGACAGGAGAGGAAATTGCAGAAGAGAAAGATAAGGGAGGAAATAAGATAGTGTAAGATTAAAAGGAAGCCAAAGTAAGGAAGAGTAAGGAGAGAGAGAGAGGATGGAGGGAAGGATTAGCCTCATAAGAATGGTACAGGCAATTGTCATAATTCGATATGACTGTTACCCAGGGTGGAACACAACAGAAGTTTCTTTCTTGTTAAATTTATCTGTTTATTACTGTTTTTTGAGTCTTGCTTTCCATTCTTTTCTATGGGAACATATTGTATAACATTTTCATACTAAAGCATGTGTGATGCACAATTTGAGTTAACTAAAGTAATTTTATTTACTAACTATTCTATGTTATTTAGTCATTTTACCTACTAACTATTTCCATTTCCTTATCACTGACTCTCAATTCCCCCTCCTCCTTCTGTGTTCAACAAAGCTCTGAAGCAACTAAGAAAAAGAGGCGGGGATAGAATAGAAATAGGGAAGGACCAATTTTGAATCTGATTTCAAATTATATGAATATGTCAATCCACTTTTCTGCTTCTATACCCCAATTCTTCCAATAGGTTTGATTTTTTTTTTCAGATCTTGCAATGCAATTGAACTTGGGTATTTTTGAGTTCAATAATCGATCAGGATACCTACTAAAACCTGACTTCATGAGAAGGCCAGACAGACGGTTTGATCCCTTTGCTGAATCAACTGTCGATGGCATCATTGCTGGGACTGTTTCTGTTAAGGTGAGTAGTATGGTTCAGTGACAGTTTCAAAATGGAGTATTTTGTAGGAGTGTGGTTTTACTTGTTAGGTTAAAAATTGTAGATATTTATATTTATATATGAAAATAGTAGCATTGTTGAAGACAAACTTTTGGTCAAGAACAGTTCTGAAATAGAATATTTTGTATTGGAGTGAACATATACCACTTTTATTTGGTTTAAGCTTTTAACCCACTGCGGACGGGTGTCATGACATACATGACGTAGGAGCTTTGGCTTAACGACGGGCGTCATGACGTACTTGATGTTCGGGGATGTAGGATCACTGTGCTATTTTATTTTGCTATGAAAGAGGAATGAGTGATGATGGCTACTGCAGTCATAATTACTATAATTACCATAATATCGTGCTAGCTTAATGACCAAAACCTAGATGGCACCACTTTTTCCTAGCACCAGCAGGAGAGAGAGTCTTGAATGGCACCCATCCACGGTCTATAGCAAGCACTGTCTCTATAGAGCGATGGCACACACCAAGTTGACAAACTCTTGCTCTAAAGAAACTCTGATGAAGGATGTACAGGCAGAACGAGAAGAGGAAGATAACTCAATCCATACCCTGTGTCTAAAATGTGCTCCTGTGCCAATATGGATGCCTTTCACTGTGGCACTCACAGTCACAAGCACAGGTTTCATTCCTCTTCCCTACCTCTTCTTGTTATCTTTATTGTAGGTGGTTATATGTTTCGTATTCGTTCATGACAGCACAAAAATACGAAAAAATAAAGTTGCCTTTTGTCCTCCCATAAAACAGCAATACTTCTATCACATTGAGTATAAAGAAAATAATGAGCTAATATGGATAATATACTACAATTTTAGTCAACTGCAGCACTGATAGAGCCTGTCATATGGCACATATAAGTCTCTAAACTCAATAAAACACTAAACAAAATAAAACACAAAAACCTCTGTAGTTTTACAATGAATGACTGAAAGAGAGTGGGATGATTCAAATTATATTGCTTCAAGTGGTCTCTCTCTAAAATAAAACCTATCCTGGAGGCTGGGCAAGCAAATTTATCCCCTTCTGCAATGGGTTAAGATTTTAGATACTAATTTAACAGCAGTTTATGGTTATATTTGCTAATGGATTCATGATCATTGATGAAGATACTCAGGTTGTGTAAAACTAATAGTAATAATTTTTTTTTCTAGGTGATATCTGGTCAGTTTCTATCAGACAAGCGAGCTGGTTGTTATGTAGAAGTGGAGATGTATGGGCTTCCTGCAGATACTGTTCGCAAACGCTTTAGAACAAAAACTGTTTCAAACAACTGTATAAATCCTGTTTGGGATGAAGAACCATTTGTGTTTAAGAAGGTAAGAGTATCTTTTTTT
>BOPN01000500.1:310000-317500 GCA_017312705.2 Penaeus japonicus
TGAAATAAGCATAGATCAAATTTAAAGCCTTCTCATTGATAGGAAATCTTTCCAGAGTCTTAAATCAGACTCATGCTATGAGTTTGCTCCGACTCATATGTTGCAGAATCATAGAAGTTCCCCTTTGCTTGAAACTACCTTCTTCCATTATTAAAAGAAAGAGTAATTCTCATTCTTGCATATCCACAATAAGAATATATACCATTTGATGCCCATGTCATGCCTACATTCTGCTCATTCCTCCCCCCTTCCCATTCTCCCCCTCCCACCTCTACCCCCTACATTGTCTTCTTTCCCCCCCACCCCTACCCCCTACATTGTCTTCTTCCCCCCCACCCCCTTTCATCGAAGAAGATAAAAAGAAAAAAATAACTAGTTATCATAGCCAACCTGTGTAGACGCTAACAAACCGCCTATTAGCAGCTGATTAACGTCCGGTGACGGTCTTGCTCCTCAGGTCGGCAGAACTCTATCTCGGCCAAGATTCACAATAAGACAAGTGACGATAAACCTGAACGGGAAAAGGAGTCTTCTCTCACTCTCCTAGGTACTTACAGGAATGCTTTTAGGATGTAGTCTCCCTCACAAAGAATAAATTCATTTGGATGTAGTTGGATTATTTTCCTTTGTAGCATAGATGTCTTTGTTATTATTATTATTATTTTTTTTTTTTTGCTCTCTTTAGTATAAGGTTGGTATATGTTACTTCAGGAATGCTTGGAAATATGTTGTATTCTTTGTGTAATACATATATTTATGTACTTGAAGGCAGTATTGTAATGGACTTTAACAAAAGAAGTTTACAGATATTTGAATATTTGCATTTTCAATAATGAATTAAGAGTGATATATTGATTAATATATTAAGAATCTTTTATTTCTTCTCTTCTAAGTAGTAAGTGTTATTCTTTTCACACATGTGTCATTTATGTAACTATAAATCCAGTTATATTGATGTAGAAATAATAGAGAATTTCCAAAAAGATATAAAATGCTAGTGGAACCTACTAATTAATTTAAACATGTGTTAGCTTAATTTTTCGATAATGATTTTATACATTGTCTCCAATCCTTGATATGTTATTGATTTGCATTTTCTTGCAGAAACAAGCAAGCTTGTTATTGAAGCAGAATCATTAGAAAAGCTTTGGAATGGCAAAATTGTAAAAGAAAAGAAACTGGAATTCGAAAAGAGTTTAGAAAAATTGCGGAAAAAGCACGAAAAGGTAAAAAAAAAATAATGATAATAATAAAATTATTGCCTTGCTTTTGTCACTGTGAAGAAATTTTCTCATATTCCATTTGTTTGATATTCTTCCTTTTTTTTTTTTCCAAAGATATGAAATATTCATATCTATCTGTCTATCTGTAGATATATTAATCAATCATTTTTCTGTTCAGGAGCGCCAGAACCAGATCCAACAGCACGAGAAGAAGAGGGGCCAGATACAAAAGTCGCACACCAAACTAGTAAAGAAACTTTCCTCCAACAAGCCTGTGTAAGTACAGGTCATACTTACCTTTAACCCTTTGATGTCAAGGGGTTAGTAGGACGAATCACCTCCTTTGGTGCCTTGTATATATATATATCATCTGACCAGCACAAATCAAGGAAAAGCCAACACCAACCTAGTATGGAAACTGTTTCTCAGAGGAACAGGATCTTTCGAAGACACTGACCGAGTACTGCTCAGATTTGAACAATCATTGTTCTGGGGAATCTGAATGGCATCCTATCAAACAATAATGTTAACCATATCATCCTTCGGAAAGATGCTGAAGCAGCTGTAAGAGTGTGGAAATCAGCCGGGGTGTACAACATGAGTGCAGAGCTTGTCAGACCAGGGGGGGGGGAGCCATGATGATTTGGCAGACAAGAGACTGACCTACGCTGTCTACACCAGTGTCAGAATTATCTCACAATCAGCCTCATCAGCCGACCGAGCAAAGTCACGCTGATGATATTATTGAACAGACTAAATCCCTAAGCTAAGAAGATCCTTGATGAAGAACAGGTTGGCTTCAGTGAAGGTGCAGCACAACTGAACGGATCTTCAACCTCAGGATACTGAGAGAGAAATAGCTCTAACATCAACGAGATCTCAATCACGTACCCAAGACTTCAAGAGGGCTGTTCAACCTCAACGCCAACTTCTAGCACAGTCTACCTCAATAACAGTGCAGGGAAATGGTTTAGAGCAACAGTCGGTTTCTTGGAAGGCTGCCTCTCCCTCCCCCCCCACTCTCTTCAACCTTTTTCTAGAGAAAATTATGACTGATGCTCCAGAAGACCTTGAAAGGATAATTAGCACTGGTGGCCCATGATTTACGGTTTGTTCATGACTTAGATAGACTGGTAGGAGAAGCTCATGAGCTAACATACCCGGTGAATCGGCTTGATAGTACATGAGTATGGGAATTAAGACCCAATTGATGACCAATAACAATAATGACACCAACAATGGGATCATGGAATAACGGAATTATTGCCTTTAGCTCCAAGACTGATCACTCACAAGCCAGTTCTGTATTTCTGTATGCGCGTGGGCCATGGATTCCGGTATTGAGAAAAGGATACACACATTAGAAATGAATGAGATGCTATTACAAGATCTTTGGCACTCTTCACAAAGACCACATCACCAACGATGAAGTTAGCAGGAAAATCGGGCAAATTATCGGCCCCGATGAAGACCTCCTAATCACCGACAGGAGGCAAGCTGAAGTGTGAAGTTAATTGAGGAAGACTGAAGATCGAAAGGCATGAACTGGCTGCCAGGACCACGTGGCGCCCCTACGATCATCCAGAGCGCGTATGGATGTATATATATAATATATNTATCTAAACACGCAAGAGATGTATTTGACGCGTTTCGACGGAGGTCTTTCTCAAAAATACATGAAAATAATACATGTATTTTTGAGAAAGACCTCCGTCGAAACGCGTCAAATACATCTCTTGCATGTTTATATATATATATATATATATATATATATATATATATATATATATATATATATATATATATATATATATATATATATATGTAGTATAATAGTAGTAGTGAATAACATTCATATTGACAAATGTAAAAAAGCATCAATATGTCACCTACATCTCTTGTGCTCTGAAGTTAATTTTCTTTCATACATCTTTCTGTAATATTAGCACTGTCTTGATCATAGCCTTATGACAAAATAACACTATGATCATATATCCACATTGTTGGTATTGTAATTTAATAATTATGAAAGATAGATTTACTGATAAATTTGTTATTTTCATGGTGAAGTATATTTTGATTTGACACAATGTCCTTGGAAAAATAAAACTGCAAGATTGTTTTGATATAACCTTTACCCCAGAAAGGATAGTAAAGTCCAGAGCTCCATGTACACACTGGATAATAAAGACTTTTTTTTCGTTTACTTTGATAGACAATTATTTAAATTCAAATCACTCTAATTTGAATATTCATGTTATGGACAATTTGGAAACATTTCTGTATGATGAGTTTTGCCATGTTTTTTGTTTGGGCACACATGCCTAGAAATGTCAATGACTGCATATTGCCCTTTAAAGGTTAGATTATTATATTTTGATTACCTTACTGTGATTAGTTATAGCACTGATTAGTACCATTAGTCTTGTTTTGAATTTAGAATAGCATAAGTATTGTTACTAAATTTGTATTGTTTTTAGTTTCACAATTAGTATTGAATGCTGAAAAGCATTAGCATCAATGATAACTGTAATGTTGACAGCATCAACAATTGGCATTAATTATTACCTGTAGCATTATCATTGTTATTATTATTTTTACATACAGAGAGCCTACTGGACGAGAAACGACACAAGACCTGAACACAGTCCAGGAAGAACTGGAAAGTCGGCTGCAGGAGGAGGACAAGTCTCACAAGACCAGCCTTTGCGAACTAAGCATGGAACATCTATCAGCTGAGAAGAAACTGCAAGAAAAATATCATGATTCGGTAATTTTTTTTTCTTTTTTTTTTTACCATTTTTAAGTATATGGTATGCTTTTTCTTTTTTCTTTTTTTTTCTTTTATGTCTATTTTGTTATACCTCTGTTTTCTTTTTTACCATACGTTTATTGATTCTCTTGGATTTAAGTTCTCTCATTATGGTTCCCTTAACTCTGGAGTTTATTCTTTTATTATTAATTCTTTATTCATTCCAATTTCAGATTTATGCTGCATTAGATAAAGTGATGAAGATGTCTCAAGCAGAACAGTTAAAAAAGTTACAGACCATACATGATAAACAAGTTGAAGATATAAAACGAAGAACCGAAGAACAACACAGAGAGAAACGAAAGGGACTAGGAAAGACAACTGTGGACAAGGAGGAATTAAGCAGGTGTGGAAACTACTCATGATTTCCTTCTTTGTCTTCCTGTAACCTCAGTTCTGCAACTAATTGTTGACTCGTTTCTTCCGTTTCTTTGTGCAACCTTATTTCCAAACTGTTTCTGTGACTTGTTACATTGACTTATTCCACAAACCTTCATCTTCTTCATATGATCTTATTTCCAAAACTTATTAATATTATTAACTGTTTCCACAAACCTTCATCTTCTTCATGTGACCTTATTTCCAAAACTTATTAATAATACTGTTTCGGCAAACCTTCATCTTCTTCGTGACCTTATTTCCGAAACTTATTAATAATAGTTTCCACAAACCTTTGGCTTTTTCCTGTGACCTTATTTCCATACTATTCCCAAGACTTATTATTGACTTATATCCCAAGTCTCCATCTTCTACCTACAACCTTATTCCCAGAAATTATTATTAACTCATTATTGAACTTATTACTGACTCATTCCACAAAACTATGTCTTCTCCTGTGACCTTATTTCCAGACTTTACTAACAAATCAATAGTAACTCATGGCCACAAAGAGGAATTAAACAGGTGTACAAGTTGCTACTGATTTTCCTCATTTTCTTTTACTAGTATTAATGCATTATTGTAAGGTCAGCCTCTTGAATTTTCCATGCTACTGTGTCTATTGTCTCATTGTCTATTAGATCTAGGGCCTTTATATCAATTAACTCACTCAACATCCTTCTACTATGATTATATATATATATATATATATATATATATATATATATATATATATATATATATATATATATATATATACATTTACATTTACATTTACATTTACATTTACATTTATATTTACATTTGTATTTGTATTTGTATTTGTATTTGTATTTATACATATACATATAAATATACATATACATATACATATATATGTACATGTACATGTACATGTACATGTATATGTACACACACATATATATATATATATATATATATATATATATATATATATATATATATATATATATATATATATATATCACTAGACCAAAGACCACTAAAACCTTTTGAAAATTCCAGGATAAAGCGTGAGATCAGTAAACAGATTGTCGCAGAAGGCATTCAGGAGAGACAAAAGCTTACCGATATCCATAAAAAGAAGAAGACTGAACTGGAGAAACAGCATGAAGATGTCCGATCACAGTTTGAAGAAGAGAAACAAAAGGTAAACCATGACTAATTTCAATGACCATACTTTGCAAAAGTTAAATGTTGCTTTTAGTGGTATCTTTGTCAAAACGTACAGTATTTTTGGTGCTATTAGGTAATTTTGATATATAGCATTTTTGTTGTAGGATTCACATGTATTATATCAATATCCCTGGAATGTATATCTTTCATAACAAATATTGTTTTCCAGAACTTTATTTTTTTTTATAATTTATTGTTCAGCTCATAGATGGTCAGATTTCTTGATTGCCTAGTAAGAAGTGGCTTTTGTTGCGAGCCAAATTATTGATCTAAAGAAAAGGACTACAACTCTGTACAGATTTTCTTATGCAATATTAAGTTTGGTGATTTCTTTCTCTTTCATAAATTAGTCTTTCATTCATTTCAGGCTAGAAATAATATTGATATGGAATATGAGGAAAAACGTGCAAAACTGGAAGAAACTCTCTCCTCGTAGACCTTTTTCAGGTATGTAATCTTGTAATGATAAAATACAATGGTACATTTTATTGAGTATTATAAGCCTTATATATTACTAACATTGATTTGATGTATGATTGGTGATTTTGTAACAGCTGATGATTACCAGTAGTAAATTCTTATCACTTCTACTATAAGGACGGAAGAATGTTATCACTATCATTTTTTGTGTGTCAGTCTATTGTATTGAGAGCTTTGTATATACCAACAATTTGATTGCTTTTCTGTATTTTTGGATGCCTGAGTCTGATATTTCATATACTTTTGATTTCTGCAAAGGACAACATAATACATTCTATATCACATGTCAACATGTGATATTACTAAAGCAATACTTTGTCTTGTTCCAGCACAGGTTGAGGACAATTGTGCACCAGTATTAGAGATGAGGGTTGCTGACTGTACAGAGAACACAGAGTGCAATGTTCCTTAGCAGTGGGCCCTTTTATTTAAGCAGATGACAGTCTTGATGTCATGCCCCCACACCCCACCCCACCCCCACCCCCGCAGGTTCTATTTCCCGAGTTTGTGATCGGCTCAGCCTGGCCCTTAAAGGTCCTTTGGTAGATTATTACTGATGTTAATACTAGCTGGCACCTGAATAAATGAAGAGGTCATATATTTGTGGGTCGTTCGTTACTAATCAGTGTCTAGATAAAAAAAACACTAGTGCTACCCATATGAGCCAAATGTGTGTTTAGAATTTATGTGATTGTGGGTTTATTATGTACAGTGTATTTCAAATGAGAGTTTTTATATTTGCTGTAAATTAGAATCCTGACAGTAGAGGCAGAGAGTGAGCAGGAAAGCTCACATTGTTGGAAGTATATTAAGAAAATAAGGGTTTGTTCACTGGGTCAGAGAACCCTTGGTATGATTTGGAAAAGATTCAACATATGTGTTTATTAGAATGAAGGAAAAGACATGAGTGGTAGATTTTTCCGTAGTTTAAAGTTTTTGTTGCGAGAGATATATTTATTGATCTTATACGTATTTTGTAAGTTTTTATTCTCCAGTGTACCATGTGCATTCGGATACAAATTAAGTTATTTTGTATGGGAACATAACTATTTTCCATGCATCTTGTAGTTTTAGCATCATACAAATCTTGTCAAGTATTTTGATCATGTTTAGTTTCATGTTTTGCCATTAGGTGCCAATATTTTTCTCCTGTTATGTTTCATGAAACATTGTGATAAACAGAAAAATGTAAAAGATGTTGATTTGAATTTAGTTCATATCATCCTTCACTATATCATTCAAGTGTTTATTGCCATATTCTTAATGAATTTTGTTGTTCTTTGTTCATGTGGATAAACTTCACAGTTTGTCTTTGTTGGGAAAATTTAGTAATTTCGCCCCGATACAGTATTTTTGTAAAAAAGAAAAAAATTTCCCTAATTAGTTGTGATCAGAATATATTGTTTGTGA
>BOPN01000500.1:327500-330000 GCA_017312705.2 Penaeus japonicus
GACTGCCCCGCCACCTACACTTTACCTTCCTTGGAGTTCCTTGTTACCTCTCGGCGGGCCTCCAATCACAGCTGGTTTTGACGCGGTACGAGTTCCCGCGGCTTTTAAACTCACGCCCGTGGTGCATTTTAGTAGCATAACCCCATTCTCCCCAAAGCGGGTTACTATCCGACTGAAATTGGGTAATGCCTAAGTGGGAGCCCCCCCCCCCACCCCTCTCCTGTCTCTTACGCCTATGAACTACCCCCACCTCTCATAGTAGTCGTCTACACAAAGAAAATAGGGAAGTGATGGTTACTGATAAAACTGGCAAAATATAATCGCTTCAGTATCGCGGTACCACCCTTGCTCTGTGGGATCTCGTTGTTACTAGCGTCCTCTCCTAGGGACTGCAACTCCTCGACTCTACGAGAACCATCTCACGGTCACCACCTGTATTTGTCGCCATATCCATTCACCACTCCAATAGGCCAGCATCCGGATCCTGCCGTTGTGTCCTCTGCAGCTTTCTGTCGTCCGTGCCCTCGCCACGCACCGGGTCAGCTTACACGTTGCTGTGGGTTTCTTCTTGTAGTGCTTGCTCTCTGGATTGCACGGTCGTCTGCCGGGTGCGCTAACATTGATGTGCAAGTGTCCGGGTTTCTGCATCATCTGGTTGTCCTTTTCCTTCAAATTGCTCTTCCACGTCGATAGCTGGTCCTCCGGATTTGTCTTGAGTCATCGTAGTATAGCACAGGTGGTTCCACCTTAATTTGGCCTCATGCCAACGTTGGCTTTTCATGATGGCCAACGGCTCCTTGACGCACCATCTCTCTGGGAGAACGTGAAGTTGAAATATGCCTCATGCCCCCGGCCTTCTTCCTCCTGCGATGGAACTGGCCCTATCACCCTTGTGCTCCCATTACAGCCCAGGGTGTAAAGCTGGCTGGGGTCTGGATACTGACTGCGAAAGTGGCGCGTGAACCAGTGCCACCGTGGTTGCTGGAAGGCCGTGGAACATTCAGCACCCCAGGAAATCCATTTAGTATTCTTGCTTAGCCAGCCGACGCAAGGGGGGGGGGGGGAGTAATGCTGACAAAGTCCACGATGAACCACATGTATGCACAAAGCCCGAGAAATCCCTCGCCTCCATCAGGTTCTTTGATACTGGCAATTCTCGCCCCACTTTCTTTATCTTACTTCCCCAAGGTCATTCAGCTCCCCTTGACTACTAGCCATCTGCCCTAGAAATGGAACTTACCGTAGGAATAGCTCACACTTTTTGGAGATCCCGCAGCCTTTGGAATACTTCTAGTTGCCCCCCCTACCCTCCCCCCTGAATGATGGCCCAAACACTCTGACGTCCGGGTACAACAGGGCAGTCTTCTTCTGCAAACCATCCAGGACCCACTCCAGGTTGCTCAAAGGGGCTAGGGCATTGGGCAGTTCGAATGGCATCATCTCAAATGGCCACAATCCCTCTTATCTATCTTCATTTCATCTTCCATCTCCTCTTTCGTCTCGTTTGCTACTCCTTATTTCACCTAGTTTGCATTTTTTCCCTTTCGTTTTTCATTTCTTCTAATCGAGTGAATTAATCTTGAAGTTATCTTGCTTCTGTTACATATTGACATTTGTTTGCTTTTCAACCTGACGTAACTGATTTTCGGTCACTTCAGGAACTTTCATACATACATTATTCTCTTTTCTCACTCTGTTCTTTTGTGTCTTTATCTCGTTAGTACGTACACCATTTTCTTCTGTCACTTTGTTTATCTTTTCCTTTATTTCATCAAAACGCAGATTATTTTCTTCTTCCATTATTCTTCCATACATTCTTTAACACCAGCTAACTTTTTTTTCTGTTATCGTCTTAGCTAAATCTTCTAACACAGGGTTGACACGCGGCCTGTTGCTCCCTGCAACAGGCGCATTAAAATCGCCCCTCTAAACACCTATGTTACGAAACCTGGAATCTCACAGGTTCAACAACTCACAACTCTATGCTAGGTTGCAATACAGGTCAACCAGGTGGCCAGTTTAGGGAGAAAACAAACACATGGGGACATTGATCACTTTACTCACTGTTTGCACACGTTTATTCTCACTCTTTCTGCAACACGACGTGACACAGTCTGTAGCACCCTGGAGCGATGACACGACCACTTGATGCCAGGTTTTTCTCGCGTCTACGATATTCCAGAACATCCGCTCTCAGGATCCTTCCTTGTCTGACCGCTGGCTGTTCTTCGCCTTCCTTCGACTTCCTTGTCTAGTCTCTTGCTTTACCGCAGGGCGACTTCCCGCGGCTTTCAAATTACATCTAAGGTGTTTATGTAGCAATACAAATATTATATTGTTTTTGATATATTATAGTGATGCATATGAGAAAAGCGAAGGCTATTCCATTGAACGGAATGTATAAAATTAAGTACTTATTAAGATAAGAATATATATATATATATATACATATATATATACACACACACACATATATGTATGTATATATATATATATATAT
>BOPN01000500.1:350000-360000 GCA_017312705.2 Penaeus japonicus
ATGATCTTGAT
The DNA here is from genome assembly GCA_017312705.2 of Penaeus japonicus. Classification (NCBI taxonomy): domain Eukaryota; kingdom Metazoa; phylum Arthropoda; class Malacostraca; order Decapoda; family Penaeidae; genus Penaeus; species Penaeus japonicus. The sequence goes on from BOPN01000500.1 coordinate 350,012, forward strand.
ATATGCCCTGTTCTCGCAATTGATTCGTGTTCCATTGAGTCAAATGCCTTCTCGTGATCTATAAAAGCCAAGCAGAAGGTCTTGAGTTAACTGTTTTTTTTTTTTTTTTTTTTTTTTTTTTTTTTTTTTTTTTTTGTTAATGTTCTAATGTCGGAAAGCGGATTTTTATGTAAAACGTGTGTAATTTGAGATTATGTTTAAGAATTATTCATATATGCTCTGAAGTGCCGTGTCTCTTTTCTTGAAAGATAAAATATATATATATTTTTTTCTGAATACACTTTTTTTAGGTACTTTCTTTTCTCCTATAGATTTTGTGAATATCTATGCTAGCCTCTTGGGTAGTTCTCCTCTATTTACGAAAAAAAAAGATCTGTTGTTACTCCATCTTCTTCATTGTTCTTGAGGGCAAAAATTACCCTGTCAGCCAATACCTCTGGCACACCATTAGCCTCTCCATCTATGTTTTCTGAGAGTTTGAGTATCTTGTCTCTGTAATGTGTAATTTCGCCGCTTTTGCCTCTCGTTGGAGTCATTTGCTGATTCCCAATATCTGACAGTAGATATGACTTCTTTCAGAATCTTTCCTTTCCTAATGGTATCAACTATTTTTTTTTTCTACGGCCTTCATTCTGCTTTCCTCTGTTTTTTTTCTTTCACTTTCAATTTCATCTCTTCAGTTTGTATTGATAATATACTTTCTCTTTTTTTTTCATCAAGCACACGTTAGTCTTGGGAATGACCACTAGTTTCTGATACTGCTTTATTAGAGTATTGTTAAAATCCTTTAAATAGTTTTCACTGATTCACATAGGCTTAAAACTTGTTCTTCATTTCTAATTGATATTCTAGAATATTCTCTCTAAGCTTAATAGGGCACATTTTCTTCTTAAAAGTTGATTTATTTCTCTCAGTTTTAAAATCAAACTTTAATCTTTAATCTATCTATATCGACTTGATCTATTATCTATTACTGTCACGTCTTTAACTACGCCGAATCTATCAGTAATTATGAAGTCTTTTTTTCATTATCTATTTCACCCAGGATTCATTCACGATATTTACACTTTTATAACATCATTATCATTATCGTCATATTATACTTTCTGAGAAGCTGACTAACATCTCTCCACTTTTATTTTTCTGTAGCGAAGTAACAGGTCAAAGGTCACGAAAGGGAATGGGGTTGTTTGGTTTTGCTAATGTCGGTGACACAAGACTTCTGGCAGTCAGATGGGCACTTGGGCTGTCATGTTTGTTGCAAAAATGGAACTTTTTAATAACTTGAGCGGTTGTCCGTGCTTGAAGGTAGGCCAGAGAGGAGAGTAGGCAGATTGAGGCGAAGTGAGAATTGAGTGCCTTGACTACTTCTCGCGGGGTGTAGTGGCCGCTGCATACACGCACATACACACACACACACACACACACACACACACACACATACACATACACACACACACACACACAGATATATATATATATATATATATATATATATATATATATATATATATATATAAAGAGAGAGAGAGAGAGAGAGAGAGAGAGAGAGAGAGAGAGAGAGAGAGAGAGAGAGAGAGAGAGAGAGTAAAACTTACATCTGTCTCTATCTTCATTTCTAAGGACAGATAGAAATAGATGGATAAACTTTGTAGATAGATAGATGGCTTTCAGATACGCGCACGCGCACAATATACGTACATAGATGATGCTAAGTAAGTAATCAACGATGAATAATAATAATAATAATAACGCTGACAGCAAAAAGTAATGCTGCTTATGATAAATAATAATTGTTAGAAGATCAATGATTATAATAAAAGGAAAGATGAGGATATCCACCAATATAAAAATAAATAAAAAAAAACTAATGATCCAGCTTTGAAATTAGTCCAATAATCGAAGGTATAAAAAGAAAGAAAGAGACATGGAGTCATTACTGGAATATGAAACACTGTTGAGAGATTATGAGTGTCAGAAACGGAAGAGGAAAAATATGTGGGCCTCAGTACGATATCTGGTTGTATGCTATAAGGTTGAGATTTCTTTATCACCCATTCTCTTTGTCTCTCGTTTTCTTTTTCTTTCTCCTGCTCTCTGTCTCTGTTTGTTTGTTCGTTTGTCTGTTTCTCTTTTTTTCTCTCTTTGTCTGTCTGTTTCTCTTTCTTTCTCTCTCTTTGTCTGTCTGTCACTTTCTTTCTCTATTTCCTTCTGTCTCTCTCTTTCTCTCTCTCTCTCTGTATATCTGTTTGTCTGTCTGTTTGTTTGTCTATTCATCTATCTATCTGTCTGTCTGTCTGCCTGTCACTCTCTTTCTTTCTCTGTTTTTTGTTCCTAATTTTCTGTCTGTCCGTTTCTTATATGATCTCCCTCTTGTATTTTCCTGTTACTTTATTCCCTTCCCCTCTTTCTCTCTCTCTCCTCCGGTGTGTTTCTAAATATATCTAAATGTTTGTACGTTTGTCTGTCAGTCAGATTATCTCTCTATCTCCCTTTTTCTCCCCCTTTCTCTTTGTCTGCTGTGTGTTTACTTCCCCGTTGTCTGTGTCTCCTCCTCTGCTGGTGTGCCTAACTGCTTTCCCTCCCTCTCTGCTTCTTCTTCCATTAATACTCGTCTGTCTGTTTCTCTCTCTCTCTTTCTCCCACTTTTTCCTCCGTCCTCCTCTCTCTTTGAAGGAACATCTAAATGCTTTTAGCTTATTATGTTCGACTACTGCACATCCACAGTACACAGCCTCTGTAGTTAGCTAATAACACAGATGCTTAGTCGCTCATTGTTCAAACCGATTGAATAGTACGTGGTATATACAAAAACATTATTAATCATAATTTCTATGATGGAGATTTTGTTTGTCTATTTTTTTTTTTTCGGTTGCATAACATAGAGAGAGAGAGAGGCCTAATGATAATTCGTTTGAGTCATGCATAGTTTATTCATCTATCTATTAATACTATGTTGTGAGAGCGAGTGCTGATATTGAGTTGTTTGACGTGTTCAAGATTTGTTGTACATTCCTTAGTGGAAACAGGATCGCCATTAGTAGCTGCACTTGCTCGTCATTGCATCTACGAGTGTGCTTCGTGCAACTTGCAATATTAGGGTTATTATACTACTAACGATTGTCAGTGTGACTACCATTGATCTAATCATTAAAAGGGGAAAAAAGTCTTGGATTCATCTATCATGATTCTACTTCGTCCTCCAAGAAAGGGATTGGATCGCTTATGTATATCTATATATATCTTTGATTGTGTTGGAAGATCGCTGTTCTACCTTACGACACTAATGATATGAATAGCATTATCTTTACAGACACATAGGCGAGTCATCTTGCCTGCTAAGGAAAAAAACAGACAATAATGATAATCGAAATGAAAAAAAAAAAAAGAAAAAAAAAAAAAAAAAAAAAAAAAAAAAAAAAAAAAAAAAACGGAAAAAGGAACTGAAGGTTTCCGCTTTTACGAAGAGATGATTTAAATATTCAAACATTTTATTGAAAACCCGTACGAAAGACAAAGACTGTGTGTAGGAGGGAAACAGCCCTGGCTAACAGAGGATCGGCTATGCTATGAGATACCAAATGATATATACAGGAATGCCGCTTTGGAAGGGGAATAGCGGCTGGTGTCGTGGCAACAACAATAACATGCTAGATTAATAAAAGATATAAGTTTATTAACAAATGTCAGAAGATTTACATAGTATCACATTTCAAGAAATAAGTTCCTTGTTCGAAGGCATTAGGTACTACAGAAGAAATACCGAATCAATTCATGATATCAACATATCGAGTGATATGCGTGTCAGATTCTGTTCACTAATGCCCAAGCGCCGTTAACATAGTTTGTTATTGGCTATATTTTTTTTTATTTGTATTATACAAAAATAAGTCATTTGATTTTTGAGGTGATATGGTACATACAATGTACAAATTGATTATCCTTAGTAGAAGGATTGAGAAATAATGCAGTAGTTATGGTATTATTTGGCATCTGAATAAGCTTAAAAAGAGCGAAAAAAACAGGAGATGAAACCATAAGAGCATTAGGGAGTGTGTGGATGTTTTTTTTTTTTTTTGTTACTTTAGTGAGAATAAGGTGACGTTTTGAGAGTCAGGTATCCATCGGTAGAGCCCTACCGGTGGAGTTACCTGAATTAATCAATATTCTCTATGTTATCTGACAAGTCACTCACTCCCTAATGAGGTTAGAGATGCATCGGATGAAAATACATAAAACTATTGGAAAGACATGGCGTATCGTTCGTTTTTTTTTTCTTTCTTTCTTTCTTTCTTTGACAAGAGCCCTCGATTAAAAAAAAAAATGAATAAAAAAATACTCTCAGGCTTGAACTTATCAAGGATCTGTTTTTTTTTTTTTCAGACCAAAATTAGTATCATGATCATTTAAAAATAAAAGAAGAAAACTATAACTCATATAAACAGGTACCACTTGTAGCACGAAATGATTTAACCCTTGCCACAAATTCCCTCTTTTGAAAGAACTAGGCAAGATTCCATTATGAGGACCAATAACTCATCAAAAAACACTGATACCTTTACAAGACAAAATACCTGTAAACTTTAGACCTAGAGCAAGTAGAGATAGTGAAGAGCGAATGAAATAATTTCCAAAGTGTTGAGCCAACAATCCGAGAAACCTATAGATTAAAGTAATGATTAAGAAAAAACACACACAATGCGCCTTTTTTTGGCAATCCATACGCATGGGTGCTTTTACAAAAGATTTTTATGATAATGCTGTGAGTTTCGTTAAAGTTTTGTGACCGAAAGTTTCTAATGAAAAGCATTCATTGCAGAGGGTGACACTGTGACCTGTGAGAGATACTTTTGCCATTACACATTATCAGAAGTGAACATTTGATTACGTCGTAAAGATAAATACATCATAATATCTTACAATTAAGAGAAAAATATAGAGTGATGTTCTCGAATAATATATGTGGGAATATCTTTCGTTTTCGTTTAGACTGACAATTAACAGCTATGGAACGTTTGCTGAAAGTGGCGTGATCAGCCAAACAGGGCTTTGAAATAGTCTGTGTTATGTATATATGTATGTATATATATGTATATATATATACATACATATATATATATATATATATATATATATATATATATATATATATATGTATGTATGCATATATACATGTACGTATACATATATGAATATATATATATACATACATACATACACACATACACACCCAGACACACACACGCATATATATATATATATATGTATATATGTATATATATATATATATATATATATATATATATATATATAAACACCCCATGTTCTCGGCCAAACTTTAGAATCTAGTCGCTGGGCAAAATCTGGATCTGCAGAATTGATTTTTAATTAATACACCAAGTAAAATATAGCCTATTCTTAAGCCATATCATTATTTATGCTCTTAGCGGCAATATGTGGTTTGTGCTTGATACAGCTTCCCTCACACGTATTAGATTCATACAAATGACAATGAAGTGAGAAGAGTTACTAGACTCAAACCGAAGGCAATGCTATTCCTAATGAAACGAACTTCATATCAATTCATGGCAATCATGGCAACGAGAAGGAAAGTACGTATCCTAACGAAGGATAGAACCGAAAGGCAGAACCGAAAGAAAGACCGAAAGACCGAATACCCACGGAATTTGCACCGAACTAAGAAGAAGAAGAAAACCTACAGGCAAGATAGATCTGGCAGTATTCAGGATTTGTAAAAGTCCCAGACAAACGATGAATTCGAAGTCGCCTAAGAGTCGTGGAAAGAAAATGGTCGAGAGAATGAGATGAATACATATCCTCGAGGCATCAAGAAACCTGCTATTGTCGGAGTAACAGTTTTGCCATCACCATCTACCTCTAGCTTGGAAATAAGAAAAGGCAAATGTGCTTGAATATGCCGGTGTCGACGTGACACGAAATTCCTGCGCGGCGAACACACGAAAATTTGTAAGGGGATTATCAGAATCATCATCATCGTCGTCGTCGTTATGTATGTGTCCCATCGATGAGAACTTACGTGGCAATGGCATGACTATGGGCGGTCACGTGACACGTCCTACAGGACAACTTTATACCTCATCATCACCTTGCAGAGTCACGTGGTTTTGCAATGTCTCGTGGCTCCTCGAACTCTGACTCCTTTCGTTCGGAGGAGAGCTTCGTTAAGTCGTGCGTCTCTTCCAACTCACTTCTCGCTCAGCTCTCTTCTTCTTCTTCTTTCTTCTTTTTTTTCATTATTCATTTTAATCCTCCTCCTAATCGTCTATCTCCTTATCACTATCGTCTCCTTCTTCTTCGTCTTCGTCTCCTCCTTAATTAATGAGCAGCACCTCATTCAATGTTAATTAGTCGCGTGTGTCGATCATTGTCCAGGCGGATTTAGGCTACGCTCTTCTTAAGGCTGGCCAGCTGCTGTGTCAGAGCTTCCTGGTCGGTGATGAACCTCTTCTGGGGGGGCCTCATCTCCTGTTGCAGCTCCTGTTCGAAATCCTGTTGCTGAAACGAGAGAGAAAAGAGAAATGTTCGTTTAAAATGCATGACGAAAATTTGCATCATCATGTAGGAAGATATATAAAAAGATATATAAAAAAAGTATATGACGGTGAATTAAAATCCTCTCATCCCATTCACTCTCGCACATCAGCTATTCAACCCAGGGCGGCGGACGTGAGAAAGAGCCTTGAATAACCTCTCTGTGTGACAACTCCCCACTTTTCCCGATATTTTTTTTTTTTTCTCTCTCTGACATCATAACATCTCTCGTCCTATGAGATAAAGCGCCGCACTGACGTCACTAACTACTCGACCAATGGCTCTCAAGTACCTCTCGACGTCACAATCTACTCAGCGAATTGCAGAGATCATTGCATTGACGTCACCGCGGTGGAGGACCCCTTGAGAAGGTTCGTGGAGTGGTCTGTATATAGAAAACTCAATGACAAGGATGCTCAGGAATGGACTAATTACAAGGGGACGGAGAAAACTACGTCTTTTTTCTTCTCGGGATCTCTATGTGGTCGCAGTATGTGTGCATGTTGCCGCATGGTAGTGAGAGTACATACACGTCTTGCCTGAGGAATATCAATATTATACACAACTCGAGGTTGCAACTGTCCTCAAGCAAACGCGTATCCATATGCTCGCAACCTTTAGCCTGTATTTTGTATATGCAAATAATGAATTGATATGCGCCTGTATGAGTGTGTAGATATGAACCAATGTGTGAGTATGTCGGTGCATGTATACATGGATATCTGCATTCATATCAACATGTTGAGTGTCACCTAAGTAAAAACGCTAGTATACACTATATTCACGTATGTATCATTGAATGCACACGTGTATAAAAGAACACAAGTACCTAACAGCAAATACATATAATCATAATATCTAAGAATATATATATGAAAGGTAAGAAAGACAAAATACAGCGGACGTTGCTGCCCACGCGAGGCGCCAGATGGAATAGGTGAGCCTCCGTGTCTTGTCAGTCGGGTGGCGTCGGCTCGGTAGCTCTCTCTTTAAAGTCCCTTGTGTGGGCGGGCCAACTGCCAAGTGTACCTAGTGTCCGGAAGTATACGCTTAAGATTCGTACATCCATTATAAACTACTTCGTTGAATGAGTTGCGTTTTGGGGAAGCCAGAGTTCGTGATGATGATAACGCTCCTCGCCCCCCATCGATAGCGTCGATAGCGGGTAATTCATCTGGCTAGCGACGTGTGGCATCTCACGACCACCCACACAGGGTCACAACAGGTTGCTTTGGACTAGTTACCATGGCAACCTAAGACTTAATAGAATTGCATCCTTTAAGCTAAATCTGCTTTTCTAAGAGCCTGTGAGTTATTCTGAAAAGGCACCACGCAAAGAATAGCCTTACAAGGAACAAGATCTGAAGGACATGAGGACCGAGCGGCTGTATCCGCATGTGTTTTGGGCGAGGGATCGAGTTCTCAGCTTTAAAGGGGGAAACAGCAGCGCTTTGAGCCGGTGGGGGTGTGGGCGTGGGTGGAGTTTGAGGCAAAATTCGGTGGGTTGGTACAGCGAGCGTGGGCGGCGGGCGAAGTTATGGTTTTGAAGGGACCCTAGCACGGCAGAAGGGGCGGAGTCTGTGTGCATTTCAGCCGGACTTTCGCACCAATGTCTTTGTCTGTTTAGTTATCAAGACTTTATACATGAATTAATTCTTTTAGCTCGAGTCAGATTGACTGTTGCCTCGCCAAAGACTTAAACTTCATAACCACATCGGCTTATCATGTTTATCTATTAGCTAGACCCAGCATCATATCAGAGGTAGTAAGTACGCTATCACGATTCCGAATCAAGGCGCCACGAGTTCCGTCACGGAAGGAGGAGAGGCATTGAAGGAGCCACCGCGTCCTCTCTGGTAAGTAGCCGAAGTCCTTCCAGCGCTAAATATAACTTCCTGTTCGTCCGTTGCCGACGCCAAAGCCCCTCGCATCGAGCAACTGCACACAATGATACGTTGGGATCAATAACTACAACGCCTACACTTTCTCTCTTCCAAGGTGGCGCTGATTCCCACCCTTACGATCGGAGGCCCTAAGGTCGTCTTTCGCTAGCCCGCCGGCCCCTCCCCGTTTCCGAAGTGCCAGTATGGACTCCCGTGTGATTTTCTTCGAACTGGGAAGTCGCGGAGAGACAAGACCTTATAATGATGGATCGGACGCAGATCTTCTCGTCCTTTTGTCCTCTTCCGGTCGAGTATCGCGCGGATTATAACTAACTATATCCTTGGCCTATCGTAGGGGATTGTGGGTAATCTAGAAGCGGAAATTGCGAAAATCGGGAAGTAGAGGAAACGATAACGATAAGTTCCCGTATTAGTACTGATAAACTAGCGATGTTAGAGTACCATAAATAAAACCTTTTGCGATGGCAGAAATACTTATTGTTATAGATAAGTTATTAAAATAAGTGAAAGTAACTATAGTTTTGTTATTACCTAGCGAAAAAATAATAGTGGAGACATAATAGCAATGTAATGAACAAACTATTACGAATGAATCTGTTGCGCACAGTAATGACGGTAATAATGATAGAAATAATAGTAACAAAGCTAGCAATTCTAATGATATGCTTTTTATCGTCGTTACTCTATCATTAGTATCAAAATCAATGTTTTAATCATCATCGTTATCATGATCATAATTATTGCCATCATTAGAACTAAATAAAAAAGGGATTATGATTGTAGCAAATGACTTTTCAATAACACCAAATAGTCCGAAAAGACTTTTGCAAGTTGCATCGGAGTTATTCATGTTGTTCTGCGTGTATAGGAACCGTCAATATCGTTGTACAAAAATGGAACAGTGTGTCCTTAAAATAGAAACTAATAAAAAGATGAAAGGAGACGATAATATGGCGAGGGAAGATTTATATATTCGTGAAGGCAATATTTTACTTGCAAGATGAGCAAAATGCATGCAACGTTCAGGCGTTCAGAAGTAAAAGGAGATATAGGAACAGAGGAATATAGATATTTTTTTTTTTATATATATAAGTAATTATAACAGTAGCAGCTGTAGTAAAATAGTTAGTAGATGAAAGAAGTTTTAGTAGTGATAGCAGTAGTAATAGCTGAAGTAAGTTGTTCCATAAAAGTGGAAATAGGAGTAGCAATAATAGCAGTTGCAGAGTACTAGCATTATTGGTAATAGGAATAACAGAAGCAGGAGTAGTGATACTAAGGGTAGCAGCCATGATATTAATAGTATTGATAATAGCAGTGGTAGTGATGATTCAAGGAATCGAAGTGATTGTAATAATAGCAGTAGTGGTATTAATAATAACTGTAAAAGTTATAGTAGTAGAAGTAGTGATATTGACATTAGCAGTAGTAGTAAAAGGAGCAGAAACCATAGTAGAAAAAGTGGCAGAAGTAGAAGCAGAATGAATACTTGTAAAAGATCTGATTATAAGG
>BOPN01000500.1:385548-393048 GCA_017312705.2 Penaeus japonicus
ATATATATATATATATATATATATATATATATATATATATATATATATATATATATATATGCATACATATATATATGTATATATACGTATACATATACATATATGCATACATATATGTTTGCATGTTTATATGTATGTATTTTTGCATGTACGATGTATGTATGCATGCATACATACATGAATGGGTGGATGAATGGATGATATATACATCTATGCTTGTTTTTATGTGTGCATGTATGTTATCTTGTGTGTAAGTACATATGTATGTATCCGTGTATCCATGCAGGTATGTATGTATGTATTCATATATGTATGCATGTATGTATGCATGCATGTAGTGCTTTTATGTGTGTAGCCTTTATATGTGTATATACATTCATGTATATATGTACTATATGTTCATGACTGCATATAAGCATGAAAAAACTTCATGTGGATGAAACCAGACCGCCTTTTTAACTCGAACGGGTCATCATCATTTTATTTTCAGAACAGATTTTAGAGTCATATTACTCCTTTCTATAAAAATCCCAGCTGCGATTGCGCCGTTGGTCCTGCTCTGTGTGTCTGCTTATATTTGTGTGTCTGTTTGTGTATATGTGTCTATTTATGTCATTCTGTCTGTTAATGCCTGCGTGGCTGTCTAAGTTGTGTGTCTATCTACGTCTTTTCTTTCTTCCCTATTCAGTCCCTCCCCTTCTCCCTTATTTCCCACACCTTCCCTCTTCTCCTTATCTCTCTTATCCCCTCCCCCTCTCCCCTAACTTCCCTCATTTTCCCTCTCCCTCTCCCCTAACTTCCCTCATTTTCCCTCTCCCTCTCCCCTAACTTCCCTCATTTTCCCTCTCCCTCGCCTCCCCCTTCCCCATTTTTTTTCTTCTCTGTTTTAACCAAAGTAGGGGAAAGGGCAGGGAATGCAGGTCCCTAAATATAGAACCAGGTAAGTGTCCTTTATTGAACCTGACAGGGGCTGGAGCAGGTTCACTGAGGTGTCGTTATTGGGCTCGCAAAATAGCACTTAGAAAGGCCATTGTTTCGAAGTCTTTTTTTTTTTTTTTTTTTTTTTTTTTTTTTTTTTTTTTTTTTTTTCTTTTTTCTTTGCAGGTGAATTTCCTTGCGCTTGGTGTTGCCATAGTAACCTGCGGTGTCATTATTTCATTAGTATTGTTATCATTGTTATGATTCTCATAATTGTTATTGATATTAGTCTTATCATTTGTGTCATCATCATTGTCTTTGTTATTGTTATCATTATCATGATTTTTGTTATCGTCATTATCATTGTTATTGATATTATTAATATCATTATCATTATTGTCATCATTATCAATTTTAACTTTATTGTTATAATCATCATCAGTATGATAATAATAATAACAATAATGATGATGATTATGACGATAATAGTAATGATGATGACAACAACAACGATAATGCTAATAATAACAGATAATAATAACAATATTGATGATATCAGTAATAACAAAAATAATGATAAGAACAATGATATTGGTAAACATAATTATAATCATTATCCTTGTTATTACTATCATTATCATCATCATTTTCACTCTTGTTCCTCTTCTTCTCATCAACATTATTATCACTATCATCATCATCATTGTTACTGTATTGTTATTATCATAATTATCATTATCACTGCATTATCATTATAATTGTATAACCATTGTTATCATTTTTATTATAACTATCATTATCATCATTATCATCATTATTGTCATTACTATTGTTATCACTATCATTACCATCATCAGTTCTTTCATCATAATTATTATTATCATTATCATCATCATCATCATCATTATCATCATCCCTACTATCGTTATCATCATCAGCATTACTATCTTTATCATCATTTTCATTACCATCATTACCATCACTACAACTGACATCATCATCATTATCATTATTGTCACACTTATCATTATCATATTATCACAATCATGATGACGATTATCATTATCTTTATCTCTATTATTAGTAATTACCCTTGTCATTATCATTATCATTATCATCATCGGACAGGGAAGCGGGTTGTGTGCAATAATTTGCATTTGCAGAAGAAAGAAAAAAGGGAAAGACTAAAAGACAAAGAAATAATGATAATAATGATAATAATGATGATAATTATAATGATAATGATAATAATTACAATGAGAGGAATAATGTAATAACAATAACAGTAATATTAATGATAATGGTGATATCTATGAAAATAACAGAAAATGATGATAATGACAGGAACAACAACAATAGTAATAATAATGGTAATGAAAAAGATAAATATGGTAATGATGATAATGATGATAAAAACAATAAGGATGATCATAATAACAATGATAATAACAATAATAAAACAAATAAAAACAATGATGATAATAATCAAGATAATAACAGTAGTGTCAATGATAATAGATAATGGTAATTATAATGATGGTAAAAACAATAATAATGATGATAATGTTAATAGTAATAAGGATAAGAATAATGATGAAAAAGATAATTACGATAATGATAGTAATACTAATGCAAATGCTATTGATAATAGTGATAATAATGATTATGATAATGATGATAATGATGATAATACTGATAATAAAACTACTACTATTGCTGATGATAAAAAGGATGATAATGATTAGAAGGACAATAACAATAATAGTAGTAATGATGATAATGATAATGATAGCAATAATACTTAAGATAATGATAATGATAATGATAGCAATAATACTTAAGATAATGATAATGATAATGATAGCAATAATACTTAAGATAATGATAATGATAATGATAGCAATAATAATAAAGATAATGATAATATTAATGATGATGATAATAATGATGTTAATAATTATAAGGATGATGATAATAATGATGTTAATAATGATAATGATGAAGAAAATGCTGATGATAATAAGAATACTGATTATGATAATGGCAATAATAATGATAATGATAAAGGTGATAATAAGAATAAGCATGGTAGTAATAATGATGATGATGATAATAAGTATGAAAATAGTAATAATGATGATAAATATAACAATTATGCTAATGATATATATGATACTGATAATAATGACAATAATAATAATGATAATATTAATAATGATGATAATAATAATAATGATAATAATGATAATAATAATAATGATAATAATAACAATAATAATAACAATAATAATAATAATAATAATAATAATAATAATAATGTTAATAATGATAATAAAAATGGTAATAATGATGATAAGGGTAATGATGATAAATATATCACTAATGATAATAATATCAATGATATTGATAGTAATGACAATAATAATGATAATGATAATAATATCAATGATATTGATAGTAATGACAATAATAATAATAATGATAATAATATCAATGATATTAATAATAATGGCAATGATAATAATAATAATGATAATGAAGACTATAACAATGATAAAAATTACAATGACAGTGAAGACAGTGCTATCATAACAGTAATAATAATAACAACAAGAAAACAAGAACAGCATAACAGTCATGATAATATTCACAACAATGACCATAACAACCTACTTATTTTCCAACTAAGGTTGCTGTATATAAGAAAAAGATGTTCCTATCACAGCTATATATATTTTGGGAAGCTCCCCCTATCCCACATGAATGTCAGTAAATGTCACCTATATATAACATCAGGTATAGGTCATTATATCTGCCTTTTCAATTGTTTAGCTGTTGCTACTAATGGTACTGGTTCTACCACTACTTCTGCTATTGTTATGTTTGGTGTTGTGTTTGTTATCTTTATTACTATTGTCATTATTATTATTATCGTTATTGTTATTGTTTTCTATCATTATATTCATTATTATTATTATCATTTTTCATTGGTATTTATACTGATGTTAGTGGCAGTATTACAGGTATCATTATGTTTGATACTATTATCATTTTTATCATCTTTGCTATTACTATCATCACTTTTATTATTATCATTATTATCGTCATTATCATTAATAGTTTATCTTTATTAGTCTTTTTATTATTTTTTTTTGAATTATCAGTATAATTTCACAATTGTTATTATTATTATCATTATTATTATCATTATCATTGTAATTGTTATTATCATCATTATCATAATTGTTATCATTTCTATTATTACAAATTATAGTTATATAGCTATATAATCATTCTCATCTTTATCATCAACATTTTTACTGTTGTCGTTGTTGCTGTTGTTAAAACCATTGTTATTATAATCATTATTATCATGATCATCAATATTATCATAATCATCATAATTTTCATCATCCTCATTTTCAGTCTCATTGCCATTGTAGTAGTAAAAGCATCATCATTGTTATCATCATCATCCTTATCATCATAATAATAAATATCATCATCATTGTAATTATTTTTTACTATCATCACTAGTACTATTGCTACTACTACTACTACTACTATTACTACTACTATTACAACTAACAGTAAATAGTATTTTTAGCATAATACTTTTCCTCTGTCTAAGCCACGTAAGCCCTGGCTCAACTACCAAGAGTACAGGTGAGTATAGATTCACACTGACTTATTGAGAAGGCGCAGGTATATTTAGAAGCGTTCATGAATATGTGATACAGACTAGCATGACATCCGAGGTTAGACTTCACTCTATATTCAGGAAGGACTGTGATTGGTGGAAAAAAACTTTTTTTTGATATCCTTCTTTTGCTCATGTCTTGTGTTATATTTGGTGCAGCTCACTTCATTTGCATGTCATTCGCTTGGTGTTTCCTTGGCCTGTATCATGATCGAGTTTTCAAAAGGAAATATAAGGCGAAAGGTCATAGTAATGTCACTCGACGGATCAAAAAGTTTTATTTTTGAAATATATTTTTTTCTTGATGTCTTTCTCTGTCTCTCTCTCTCGTTCTTATTCTCTTTCCCATTTTCTATCTTTCTCCGTCTCTCTATATCTCTCTCTTTCTCCGTCTCTCTCTATATCTCTCTCTCTCTTTCTTTCTCTTACTCTCTCTGTCTCGCTCTCGCTTTCTCTCTCTTTCTCTCTGTGTCTCTACCCCTCTCTCTCTCTTTTTTTTCTGCGAGTGTGTGTTTCTCTCCCTCTCTCCTTCCCTTTCTCTCTCTCTTTCTCTCTCTCTCTCTCTCTCTCTCTCTCTCTCCCTCTCTCTCTCGTGGTGGTGGTGCTGTTGCTTCTGATGATGATGATGATGATGATGATAATGATAATAATGATGATGATGATGATGATGATGATAATGATAATAATGATGATGATGATGATGATGATGATGATACTGATAATGATTGTAAAACAAAAAATACTCTTTAACTACAATTGTTTAATAATAATTATAAAAAAGATAATGATGATGCTAAAGATATCAATGAAAATAATAGTAACAATAATGATAGTGTCACGTTACATCACTTGTCAGATCCAAAAGGGAAGAAAATTCTACTTAATCACTGGATAAAGGGAGATTTTCCCCCAAAATATTTGTGATTAAGAAAGATATCGAAATAATAATTATTATAATCATCACTATAATCATTTCATCATCATCGTAAGGATATTGAATCGACTTTCTGTAAACAACAAGATATATTAAAAAAAAAATAATAATAATAATAAAAAAAAGAAAAAGATATAAAATAAAAGCCAGGGGATCACTTTTATGGTATTGTCATTTTATTGTTATCATTATTACCGTCTTTGTTAGTTCAGTGATACTAATGATGATAATAATGATGATGGTAAGAATGATGATAGTGATAATAAGTGTAATGATAATGATGATAACAATGCTGATGATTTATAAAGATAATAATTTGAACAATTATAATGATAATACTGTGTCAATGATGGTAATTATAATGATAGTGATGTTGATGATGACAACAAAAAAATAATGATAATAATGATGATGATAAAAATGATTGTGATAGTAAAGCTAACGATAATAACAATGATGACAACAACTATAATAATGAGGATAATATTTACAGTAATTACAATGATGGTAATTAATGGGAATTATGAAAACACTAATATCAATAATGATAATAAGAATAGCAGTACAATACAATAACAATAATGATGATAACAATAACCATGATAATTATAATGATATTTATAATAACAATAAAGATGATAATAACAGTGATAATGTACATAATAAAAACTCAAATTTTCCTAAGATGAGTTCATAAGCTAAACACAAACACATTAGTGAACCTGATCATCATTTTTTTTTAATTATTACTACCATTATCATCACTATAAATATCCATACCATTGTTTTCATTGCTCTTAATATCTTTATCATTATTATTATCCATATCATTACCAGTATTGTTATCATTATAACTAATATCATTTTAATATTATTGGTAATATTATTACCAATATTATCTTCATTATCATTACTAGTATTATGGTCATTTTGATTATCATTTTTATCATTATCATTGTTGTTTTGTTGTTGATACTATTATTATCGTCATAGTTGTTGTTGCCGTTGTTGTTATTTTGTTGTTCTTGTTGCTGGCATCGAGGAAAAGAATTGAATTAGTAATCAGATAGATAGATAAGCAACAAATATCAAGAGAGTAATTAGAACGATACGCAAGAATTCAATGTATACTTTTAATTATTTTATCTAGATTTATCAATGTCATCCAATAAAAAAACAATATTGTTTGAAGGAAAATATGCATTCGCTAAACTGTGAATCGTAACGTGAAGGGCAAGGAGGCTGAAATAAAACTATTAAGACACTGTGCAAAGAAATTAAAGTCAACTTAGCAATCATTCGGAGAGGGTGGAGAAACTTTATCAGCGAGCAGTGCTACGTGTATTTCATTACGTTCCTAAACTTCAAAATAAGTTAAGAAAGGCTCGCATGACGTTTTAGAACTTGATATTCACCGTTAACATTACCTAGAGAGTTAAGATACGGTTGGAAGATCTAGTTGAAAACGCACAACCGACACAACTCAAACGTGAAGGACGGGTAAAAAAAAAAAAAAAACCGTTGAAATTCAAATTCAAACGGCACTAGGAAGTGGGTGGGTGCTTCCAGCGACAGACAGTCTCGGGAAATTAAAGCCAATTTACGAACCTCTCGGCCGTTAACAGCATCAAGAACCCGGTTCAAGAGAGGCACGTGAACCGGAAGTGTGTTTTATACCGGCAGCATCCATCCTTGCTGATCTAATAACCGATGCGGGCAGGACAATGGTCGGTTAGTTTCCATTGTTATTGGTGAATGATTTGTGCCTGAATTGATGCCGGATAAAACAAGGAAGGGAGGCCAGGTAAAAACGTGGACATACCGCTGTTATATATGCGTATGTTTTCCTGGTTTTCCCTTCCTTATGTTCGTATATTTTTTTGTTATTGGTATCACCATTGTTAGAAGAAGCACTAGTGGTAGTAACAATTGTTGATTTCGTGTTTGT
>BOPN01000500.1:438696-443696 GCA_017312705.2 Penaeus japonicus
GAGGGAGAGATTTATCATTACGTATGATAATACTGATTGAGTAATGATGATGATAATGTTCACTGTTATTATTCACATCAGTACTGCAATAACGATCGTAATTATCGCAATCATGATACATCCGTTACAATCAATAACGCTACCCATCCCCCCAACTGCGCCAGAGCCAATCTTGCAGGGAAGTGTCACCTCCTAAATCCTGAAAGTTCAAGGCAGCGGCTGTGTTCGAGGTGGCTAAACTAGGTCACGTCCCCTCGAGGCTCAGGACACCATAGGTCAGAAGTGAAGCCAGCCAGGATCATGACTCTCCTGGTCGGCGGAGAAATCGGGGTGAAGTTCATGGCAAATGAGGGAATGTAGTTCACGTATATACACAAACATACATTGACGCACACACACACACACACATAAACACAGATACAGACACAAACACACAGACACATACACACACACGCACACACACACAGACACAGACACAGACACACACACACACACACACACACACACACACACAGACACACACATGAAGCAGCTAGGCAGATAAATAGGAAGAGATACATGTTAAGATACATAAAAGCTTTGATCCTTAGGCCTCGCCATGGTCGAAATATAAACACAAGGAGTCGAAAAGCCATCAATATATGAATGAATCACCAAAAGAGATTTGGAACCAAATCATCACGGAAACTCAGGAAAAGCAAGAAAATTCCCATATCAAGCTGTAGGAGTGATTTCATATGAAAACAGACACACGTGAAGTACATGTGCATATAACCGTGAAGCTACTATATGTATAAAAAAAACACATATGTTGGCGAGGGCTGTTGGCAAGTTAGCGTCTATGGGTGATGTTAATAAAACGTCTTGTCATGGCATATGTTTGCAATCTGATTTAAATCAGTGTTTGTGTTTTACATCGATATGATGTAATTTATTCGTATGTGTATGAATGTTCAATATATTCTGCAGAATCAGCCCTGAACGACATCTAATTACGTTTTAGAAATATATATCTAAATGTTTAGATATTCAGCCTTTCTTGTAATACAATATTGGAGATACAATATAAACTATCAAGTAATGATACTATAAAGCAAAAGAAAGAAAAAGACAATATTCCCGGAGAGAACTCTACAGATCGTATGCAGAACGCCACAAAAAGATTAACATAATTTTCTACACATGCAAATGTCCTTCAGATCCGAACCGCCACGCATCCCCGCAGTCCTTCTCCTCCAGTCGTCCTCCTGGCTACTTCCTGAATCTCTTGCCTTTCATCCTCTTTCTCCTCTCTTGGTCCCTCGTCTCTCTTGCTTCCCCTGGTCTGCCTCCGTTCGCCCACTCGAACCTGTTGCCGCTCTCGTCCTGTCTGGCGCCGACTCCTCGCCACGTCGCACCCTCATGCCTGGCCTGGCGCCGCGCTTCGACCTTCCCTGGCGCCGACGTCCGGGGTTCGTCTCCTGGCTCAGTAGCGCCATTACTCGACCCTCCTTCTTCCTGTGATGATTAGCTTCACGATGGCTGCCTCTGTGACCCTTGAAACAGGTGTTTTCATATATCCCTTGCTATTGAGTCCAAAGCTTCCTCTTCTTTTTTTTTCCTTTCTCTCTCTCTCTTGTTCTCTCTCTCTCTCTCTCTCTCTCTCTCTCTCTCTCTCTCTCTCTCTCTCTCTCTCTCTCCCTTCTCTCTCTCTCTCTCTCTCCCTTCTCTCTCTCTCTCTCTCTCTCTCCCTTCTCTCTCTCTCTCCCTTCTCTCTCTCTCTCTCTCTCTCCCTTCTCTCTCTCTCTCTCTCTCTCTCTCTCTCCCTTCTCTCTCTCTCTCTCTCTTTTCATCTCCCTCTCTCCTCCTCACTGTCTACCCCCCTTTCTCGCTCTTTTGATAAGTATAATCCGCTGGTGAGTGAAGGTTTCTAAACCAAGAGGAAAGAACACAGAAATGAAAAGTCCTGATTACTATGGCAAGGGATACGAGTTAAATGACGTTTTCATTTTACCTTGCTGTTGCAATCTCCGATTCTGTGGCGAGTGTAACAACTGTGCTCAGTAGTAATTTTTGCTTCATTTTTTCTTATTTATTATCTTTTTATCTATATATTTTTTTCTTTTCAAATAAGCTAGATCAATAGATAGAGACTGAAAGAGAGAGAGTGAGTGAGAGAGTGAGTGAAAGTGAGAGAGAGAGAGAGAGAGAGAGAGAGAGAGAGAGAGAGCGAAAGAAAACGAAAGTGAATGCGAAATAGACACAAAGGTATAAACAAATAACGATAAGTAGAAAATCACAAAATCAAAGGCGGAAACAGACCAAAGCGAACCATATGGTTATCAAGAATCTTTACACACACACACACAAAGCCCTGCCCCTACCCACACACACGACACACACAAACACACATAGAACCCCTCCTTCTCACATCTTCTTACATGTTCTTCTTCTCAGCTTGTAAGGGTCCGTAGTTGGACATAAGCCTTCCCCAATTCTTTCCACCTTTGCCGATCCAGCGCTATTCTGTGCCAGTTCCCTTCTTGCATACTCTCCCTAAACACATACGCTATAAACACATACATCCTTAGCTCATACCTCCTAACCACGTACACCTTAAACACATACACTTAAACACATACCGCTCCTCCACAGATACACAAACAGAAACCCAAATATGTTCCTATACTTCTCTTGCAAAACCAGCAAGATACATATAAAGAGATTGTATGTATGTCTGAGAGAGAGAGAGAGAGAGAGAGAGAGAGAGAGAGAGAGAGAGAGAGAGAGAGAGGGAGAGAGAGAGAGAGAGAGAGAGGAGAGAAAGAAAGAGGTAGAGTGAAAGAGAAAGAGAAGAGAGAAAGAAAGAGGCAGAGTGAAAGAGAAAGATGGATAGATGGATAGAGAGAGAGAATGAGAGAGAGAGAGAGAGATAGAGAGAGAATGAGAGAGAGAGAGAGATAGAGAGAGAGAGAATGAGAGAGAGAGAGAGATAGAGAGAGAATGAGAGAAAGAGAGAGAGAGAGAGAGAGAGATGGAAATAGAAAGAGAGAGAGAGAGAGAGCGCGAGATGGAAATAGAAAGAGAAAGAGAGAGAG
The DNA here is from genome assembly GCA_017312705.2 of Penaeus japonicus. Taxonomy (NCBI): domain Eukaryota; kingdom Metazoa; phylum Arthropoda; class Malacostraca; order Decapoda; family Penaeidae; genus Penaeus; species Penaeus japonicus. Next base: position 441,774 of record BOPN01000500.1, read on the forward strand.
AGAGATATGCACACATCACACTTGCCTCTAAATCATCACCAGGAAATAACTTGATCCAAGAATCGAGGAAAAGCGAGTCCGGAGCTCAAAGATTTCCGATAGACCAGAGGAGCAGGTGGGTGCAGGCTGACACGTGGCAGGGGATGCATATGTTAATGTTCTTTCTCTCCCTCTCTCTCTCTTTCTTGATTTTCCTTCTATTTTTTCTTTGTGTGTGTTTTTTTCCCAGTGTCTATATCCTTTTTTTTTTTTTTTTTTTTTTTTTTTTTTTTTTTTTTTTTTTTTTTTTTTTTTTTTTTTTTCTCTCTCTCTAGCTCATTATCTTTCTCTCTCTCTCTCTTGTATTTTCCTTCTCGTCTTTCTCTATGTCTTTTTATGTTTGCCTATATTTTTGTATCTGTTCCTCTATCTCCCTCTCTCTAAAATGATTTACTCATCCATAAATAACAGCATATTTTTTTTCCCCCAGTCTTCAGCATTCCAATGTTGGCACTCCTTTATCCGAGCCAGTTGCATGCTCATCATTGCAGATGTCAGCCTTGGCACCATAACTGACCAACGTGCATGGAATCATTTGACAGAATACACCTTTTCTCCCATATTGAAAAGTGTGTGTTGACAAGTTCTTTCCATTTTTATTTGAGACACTGATGTCATTAACTTCTTGTTGTTCATGAATGTTATCTCCTGCAGAAGAACTTTAACTTGAGTTTTTGCCCCCTCCTGTGATGTAATGCTTCCATTGAGAGTTATGGATACCTATAAGTGGTTGCTTGCATAAGTGATAAAGCTATTTCGGTTATACAAATTGTAAAAAGAAGACTAGTGCAGGAAGTTGTATAAAGAAATACGTGCATGTATCCACACTGTTTCTTAGGTCATATCAGGTCAATTAGTATTGTATACCTCTTCTTTAGATATTATCTTACTGGTAACAGATATGATAATAAACACTTTTATACCGCACAATTGACATATCTTTTCTTCTCTCTGTACACCAATCCATCTTCTCAATCTCTATATCCCTCTTATTCTTTTTCACCCATTTTTTTCTATCCCTTTCCACCGAAATTTTGAGTTACTTTCCCCCCCCCCCTTTAAACGCCCACCTTCCTTGTATTAGTATGGCTACAACACAATTCAGAGATAGATAGATTGAGAGAAAGAGAGAGAGAAAGAGGGTGAAAGAAAGAGAGAGAGTGAGAGAGAGAGAGAGTAAGAGAGAGATTAAAAGAGAAAGTGAACGTCAGTCTTACGAAAGCTTCTGTCAGAATCGAATAATGTTGGGAACACACGCCAAGTAAATTTGTCATAGCAACTCTTCTGTTGTAGAAGCGGATAATCTTTACCATCTATTATGCAAGAATCTCCATCTGTGTCGTCCCTGCTCATGCTCAGCGGTCCAGCTTAGCGACAAAAAAAAAAAAAAAAAAAAAAAAAAAAAAAAAAAAAAAAAAAAAAAAAAAAAAAAAAAAAAAAAAAAAAAAAAACAGGGATATAAGGAAGAAAGACCATATATTCAAGTAGATCTTCCTCTTTCGTATCTAAGCCGCTTACATTCGTTGGAAGACGGTATACGTAATACGTAAATCGGTTAAGCAAAGACTCAACCCCTTTCTAACTCACGTGAGACGAGGAAAAGGAGTTTTGAGAAGATGTATATCCTTCACTCTCGTTCCATCCCAAGTCTGGCTTTGTTTACACAGCCGGGCCGAAAACCCTTCACACTAATCACTCTGAAGAAACTAACCATTCACCACACATATTAATAACGCAAGAGCATGATAAAGAATATAATAGAATAGATATTTCCAAGGTTCACATAATACTAGAGTATTATTTTCCTCCCTTTTATAATTTTATAATAGAAGAGGATATATTTCTCCTCTTAATCTCCTTTAATCCTTTATATTCATCCTCCCT
>BOPN01000500.1:468696-471196 GCA_017312705.2 Penaeus japonicus
CTGTATTTCTCACTCTCTTTCTCTCTCTGTATCTCTCACTCTCTCTATCTGTATGTCTCACTCTCTCTCTATACATATATCTGTATCTCTCACTCTCTCTATCTGTATCTCTCACTCTCTTTTTCTCTCTGTATCTCTCACTCTCTCTCTCTATCTGTATCTCTCACTCTCTTTCTCTCTCTGTATCTCTCACTCTCTCTCTCTCTATTTGTATACCTCACTCTCTCTCTCTGTATCTCTCACTCTCTCTCTCTCTTTCTCTCTCTGTATCTCTCACTCTCTCTATCTGTATCTCTCACTCTCTCTATCTGTATCTCTCACTCTCTTTTTCTCTCTGTATCTCTCACTCTCTCTCTCTATCTGTATCTCTCACTCTCTTTATCTCTCTGTATCTCTCACTCTCTCTCTCTATTTGTATACCTCACTCTCTCTCTCTGTTTCTCTCTCTGTATCTCTCACTCTCTCTCTCTCTTTCTCTCTCTGTATCTCTCGCCCTCTCTCTCTCCATCTATCTTTCTTGGGGGTAAGGATAACCTATGTTACCTCATCCTTCAGAGAGGTAAGCAACCACTTGTCTCAATAAACTTGTCAAAGTCAAAAAGTCTCTCTCTCTCTCTCTCTCTGTCTCTCTCCCTTTCTCTCTCTCTCCTTCCCTCTCTCTCTCCTTCTCTTCCTCCTTCTCTCTCTCTCTGTCTCTCTCCTCTCGTTCTCTCCTTCCCTCTCTCTTTCTCTCTCTCTCTCTCCTCTCTCTCTCTCTCTCTCTTCTCTTTACTCTTCTCTCTACGCTTCCCTTCCTCTCTCTCTCTCTCTCTCTCTCCCTCTCTCTTTCTCTCTCTCTCTCCTTATCTTCCTCCTTCTCTCTCTCTCTCTCCTTCCCTCTCTCTTTCTCTCTCTCTCTCCTTATCTTCCTCCTTCTCTCTCTCTCTCTCCTTCCCTCTCTCTTTCTCTCTCTCTCTCCTTCTCTTCCTCCTTCTCTCTCTCTCTCTCCTTCTCTTCCTCCTCTCTCTCTCTCTCTCTCTCTCTCTCTCCTTCTCTTCCTCCTTCTCTCTCTCTCTCTCTCTCTCTCTCTCAATCCAATATTACAATTTCCCTTTCTGTATTTCTTTTCACAGTTGTCTATGTTATTTCTGAGTACTTCTTAGTAGCGTTTTACCGTTGCTACTTGGTATTTTTTTTCCTTTATGCACTCGTACCTCGGTGAAAAGATAGGTAGCTTATATATATCATTCAGTATGATTGATACATAACATAAAAAAAATGTATGTATTAAATATAGAAGTATCCATAAAAAGGTATCTGAATAAAGTTTAAAGTTTTTTTTTTTTTCTTGTTTTTTTTTTTTTTTTTTTTTTTTTGCCACGTATTTGTACAGGAAAGAACCAGCGATCCTCCTGGTTCGATTCCATTTAGGTCAGAAAAGATCCGATTTCTACATCTGACAGCTGTCTTGATACGCGCCTCAAAGATGCCGAATATTCGAAAGACCATGACTGACCTGTTCACACTCCCTTTCTCTTGCTTTTTTTTTGTTCTCTCTGTTTCTGGTTAATTTCTTACGTAAGTCTCTTAATTAAATTGGACTAAGACTTTTGATCTCTTGTGTAGTTAATGGAAGTAAAGATTAAAGTTTCTCTTAACAGCACCATTTGATACGTTAATGAAGGCTCAAGCCATGAGTAAATTCAATGTAACTAAATGTCAGGCAATTACCATTAACCCACTAATGACCAAAATTGCATGATTCTTTTAGACATGAATAAACCAGAGAACTCCATGCAATATCATTCAAAGCCTAATTTCTCAATTATTCGTTAATAACATCTTGAAAAGCTCTCTACACAGGAACTCCACTCTCTCAAAAGACCAACATACACAGGCACAAGATTTTCATCTCTCTTTCTGTATCTCTCACTCTCTCTCTCTATCTGTATCTCTCACTCTCTTTCTATCTATATCTCTCACTCTCTCTCTCTTTCTGTATCTCTCACTCTCTCTCTCTCTCTATCTGTATCTCTCATTCTCTCTCTCTTTCTGTATCTCTCACTTTCTCTATATATCTGTATCTCTCACTCTCTCTCTCTCTCTATCTGTATCTCTCACTCTCTTTCTCTCTATCTGTATCTCTCACTCTCTCTATATATCTGTATCTCTCACTCTCTCTCTCTATCTGTATGTCTCACTCTCTCTATATATATATATCTGTATCTCTATCTGTATCTCTCACTCTCTCTCTCTATCTGTATGTCTCACTCTCTCTCTTTTTCTATCTGTATCTCTCATTCTCTCTCTCTATCTGTATCTCTCTCACTCTCTCTTTCTATCTCTTACTCTCTCTATATATCTGTATCTCTCACTTTCTCTCTCTCTATCTGTATCTCTCATTCTCTCTCTCTATCTGTATCTCTCTAACTCTCTCATTCTATCTCTCACTCTCTCTATATATCTGTATCTCTCACTCTCTCTCTCTCTCTATCTGTATCTCCCACTCTCTGTCTCTCTT
>BOPN01000501.1:22500-30000 GCA_017312705.2 Penaeus japonicus
ATATGCTAATAGTTAGGTAAGATATACCAAAGGTTACTTGACATCATACCTTAACCTTCAGGAAAGCCCATAACCTTTCAATGAAGTTCTTTGGTGTAGGGGCAAGATGCAGGTGCGAAAGAAGGTGTTTATCGGGTGGATTGACTGTGTTCCAGCCTGTGACGCCCATGAAGAACTGTCCGTTTCTTCCCTGCCCTGTGATGTTGGCTTTTATTCCACTTAAATTATCTAATTCTGTTTGTCCTGTGACTACCAGTTCTGTGCCCTAAGGGACAGAGAAATTTAACCTTAGTTTTGGAAAAGGAAATTCTGACAAATAAAACCATTATAGAACAAAATAATACTAATGAATTAAATATGCCTATGATAATGTCCTTTGAAAAAAGACAATATGCAACTCCAAATCATAAAATGCATGATGTGCAGTTACAAACATCCTAGTTACTAGCATAAAGTAATTAGGTTGAGCTAAACCATATTCTGAATAATGTTATTGCATTCACAAGTTAAACGTCTCAAAGATGCATAGTATAAAAGCATTTTTTAAAATGTAATTTGAATTAATCTAAAAAAAATGTACTTTGGTTCTAAAAATGAATTTTGAATACCACATTTCCTTACTAATACTTTTTTTCTAAAATTTTAAGGCATTCTGCATTGTTTCTTTTTATCCATGAAAATGTTAAAAGGTGAAATTTTGTCTTTATGTAAGTCCTGTGCTATGAATCAACACATTAGTCCCTTCAACCAACTATGAATTGGAAATAAAGGATAACATCATACTTGGAAGTAGTTGTAGAAATGAGTGCTACTAAGACTATTCATCTGAACGGCATCGTCAGAGTAGCTGAATTGCACATCCAAGAGAAGGGGTGTTGACAGTTCCTGGTAGAATCCCTTTAGCTGTTCGGCAGCATCCACATCCTCGTAGATTTTGCGAACAGTGCCTTGGTTCTGGATGGAGGGAAAGATCATCTGTAATTTCTGCTTTTTTAGCTAACGACGGGATGATGATATGTTATGAATCATCAATTAGGTTTTTAATTTTTCTGTATATAAAATAAAAAAGATAAAAAGGACCCTTGGATTTAAACTGCTAATTCAGGACTTATAGAAATGATATTATTGGGTATTTACTGCTTCTTGCATGTAGATATGTATGTACGAATGAGCAGATATGAAAGATGAAAACTATACTTACTCAAAGTTTATTGCAAAAACAAAAATGTAAAAAAATAATTACTGAAACCTAAAGCATGTCTTTTGTGAATATTCACTAAAAGGCAGCAAATAAATAAATAAATATATATGTATATATATATATACATATATACATATATATATATATATATATATATATGTTGTAAATAGTTTGATACTCATACATTTCCTAAAGTGAGTGAACTGCCATTAAAGAATTAGTGTTAATTTTTTTTTTTTTTTTTGAGAAAGAATTAGTAAAACATCCTGCTATATTCAACAGGCCCACATTTCATTATCAGATGAATTACAATCTAAAATTATGTTTATTAGCAATGTCAACCATATATATTTTATATACATATGCAATCTACTACTTCTCTACTCCTTTGAAGATAAGTACACTTATTATTACATAATATCTAATAATTCAAGGGAGTTGGAGAAATATTTACAGCCAAATGTTATTAAATAATTTTTTTTTTTTCACTTGTACTTTTATCAAATTCATACATCAAAACTATATGATAAATCATACCTTATTGCACTTGATGAAGAGCAACATTACAAGTTGCCATTTGTGCAATTGTTTATGCCGTAAAGAAAATCTTGGATACAGTACTTGTAATTTTTTGTTTTCAAAAACACTGCTTGAGACACTGTTAGTCTCTAAAGTTAGAAAAAATCTTTTACCTGAATGGAGGCAGGATCAAATGTTCTGACAACTGAGTCCTGTGTATCTAGAGAGTCGGAGAAGGATGAGTTATCATCCGTCTTTGTCACTGCTGTTTGGTCCAAAGTGGCTTCTTCCTCTTCCTCCTCATCATCTTCATAATCTTTACAATTCTCTTGGTCTGGCTGCACTACCACCAATGATGTCAGGGGTGTAACAAAATGGTGCTGGAAGAGGGAAAAAACTGTGATCTATTTTTCCTTGACCATTAAAAAGAACTTAGCAAAGGGAATCATAAAAGTATGATTTATTAGTATCATCCAAAAATATACTGTAATAAAAAAAAGGAAAGTGGAAAGTATTAGAACAATACTGCTGGTAACACAAATAAGTTTCATCAATATTTTCTTGAAACAACAAAATGAGTAATGTAAGTAAAACAGTAAAAAAAATATGGAAAAGTTAAGAATCTGATTGTCAATATTCTTTACCTCAAGAGCAATTCTCAAGGCCTTCCTTTCTGCTGATGCTTTCTCATGGCTTCCTTTGGCTCCTTTTACTTCATTAAGTAGGTCCTTAATATAGGAACATAATGATAAAGACAGATTATTCATTTTTTACTGTAAAAATAAATGTTGTTAGTACACCATATTTTTACTTGTGTTATATAACAAATTACAAATATATGCTAATAGTTAGGTAAGATATACCAAAGGTTACTTGACATCATACCTTAACCTTCAGGAAAGCCCATAACCTTTCAATGAAGTTCTTTGGTGTAGGGGCAAGATGCAGGTGCGAAAGAAGGTGTTTATCGGGTGGATTGACTGTGTTCCAGCCTGTGACGCCCATGAAGAACTGTCCGTTTCTTCCCTGCCCTGTGATGTTGGCTTTTATTCCACTTAAATTATCTAATTCTGTTTGTCCTGTGACTACCAGTTCTGTGCCCTAAGGGACAGAGAAATTTAACCTTAGTTTTGGAAAAGGAAATTCTGACAAATAAAACCATTATAGAACAAAATAATACTAATGAATTGCTACCTATGATAATGTCCTTGAAAAAGACAATATGCAACTCCAAATCATAAAATGCATGATGTGCAGTTACAAACATCCTAGTTACTAGCATAAAGTAATTAGGTTGAGCTAAACCATATTCTGAATAATGTTATTGCATTCACAAGTTAAACGTCTCAAAGATGCATAGTATAAAAGCATTTTTTAAAATGTAATTTGAATTAATCTAAAAAAAATGTACTTTGGTTCTAAAATAAATTTTGAATACCAAGATTTCCTTACTAATACTTTTTTTCTAAAATTTTAAGGCATTCAGCATTGTTTCTTTTTATCCATGAAAATGTTAAAAGGTGAAATTTTGTCTTTATGTAAGTCCTGTGCTATGAATCAACACATTAGTCCCTTCAACCAACTATGAATTGGAAATAAAGGATAACATCATACTTGGAAGTAGTTGTAGAAATGAGTGCTACTAAGACTATTCATCTGAACGGTATCACAGAGTAGCTGAATTGCACATCCAAGAGAAGGGGTGTTGACAGTTCCTGGTAGAATCCCTTTAGCTGTTCGGCAGCATCCACATCCTCGTAGATTTTGCGAACAGTGCCTTGGTTCTGGATGGAGGGAAAGATCATCTGTAATTTCTGCTTTTTTAGCTAACGTATTGGATGATGATATGTTATGAATCATCAATTAGGTTTTTAATTTTTCTGTATATAAAATAAAAAAGATAAAAAGGACCCTTGGATTTAAACTGCTAATTCAGGACTTATAGAAATGATATTATTGGGTATTTACTGCTTCTTGCATGTAGATATGTATGTACGAATGAGCAGATATGAAAGATGAAAACTATACTTACTCAAAGTTTATTGCAAAAACAAAAATGTAAAAAAATAATTACTGAAACCTAAAGCATGTCTTTTGTGAATATTCACTAAAAGGCAGCAAATAAATAAATAAATATATATGTATATATATATACATATATACATATATATATATATATATATATATATATATATATATATATATATATGCATATATATAATATATATATATATATATATATATATATATATATATATATATATATATATATATATATATATATATATATATATATATGTATATATATAATAAGCCTTGGAGAATCTTGAATAATCCTTTTCAAAGATTCTGTACTAACTAAAGTAAAGCTAATTTTCTTTTTAAAGAAGATTGTTCAAAGAAATATGTTCTCACATAATGTTGAATCCTAAATTGGACTCATCCCTTAAATTTTCTAAATGAATAAAACCCTAACAAGCAACCATTAATTTCATTATTAGTTCTACTCCTTTTTCAAATGTATGGGGAATAGCTGTGAAACAGAAAACCAAAAGAGTTCTTATGAAAATGTTAACATTTATACGTGTGGAATTACTGCCACTAGTAACAATAGGATCAAGGAATTCCATTTAAGGAAACATGCTAGTAATAAAGAAATATAACTGTGCTGTGCAAATCAAATTTTACATTTGGGTAAATCTCCACAAATAACACACATTCCAGAAAGTACTTACTTGATGCGCTATTCTTTCTAACAATTCCATATCAGCTCCCCTGCCAAAGCCTAGGCAAAATATGGATGCTCCTTCCTTGTTCTTTTCCCTCACATTCTTCAATATTGATTCGGAATGCGTGATGCCCACAGTAGGGTGTCCATCAGTCAGCATGATGATGATATGGGGTCGCACACCTTCTGAACCCATGCTATTCTCCTGCTCAAATGACACCTGCAAGGTTGAAGAAGTTTTAGAAAAATAATTCTGTTAATGTGTAACTTCCCAACATGGTTGGAGTAATTGAGTTGGAGGATGTCTGGGGGTCAGTGGGGCATTTTAGCTTGTCTTGAGGTTTAAATCTATGGTTGTCCCCCATAAAAAGTTTTTATAACTTAAAACATCATAAAGTGTGCATGTACCCACATCAAAAATGCTTGCATTCTAATCTGACTGTGCAATGCTGATGCACAGAAAGCATTTTCTGAGACAACTTAAAATCAAATATTTATCTATTCATAAAAAATAAAATAAAATTGTACAATGCTCAGTCCAGACCTAATCTACTAGTCACAACTGAGGACATGAAAATATATATACACACATCAGGACATAAACAGTGCAATAACATCTAAAGAACCTAAAGTAGTGCGAGGAACATTGTGCAGTGCTGTGCAGTATCTGAAAAGAGGATTCCTATGACATAGAAAGACTTGCAACAAACTAAAAATTGTATTCTTACACAGAACACAATAACGGTGCATCAAAAAATTAAGGGATTTACAAAGAAACAACTAAGAACATAAAACCTAAAGGCTGGTGCTGGTGCTGTAGAAGAAAAAATGATCAGTGCAGTAACAGAATTGAGGCTGTTAATATTCAAAACTGTTGTCATGGTAAGACTCAACATGGTGAATATTTTGAAGAAAAAAAAGGGATACTGTAGAGATATTACCTAATCAAAAAAGACAAATAAGATTTTCATTTCACTGGAAGCAACCAAAAAATGTTACACATCTCCTGCATGGCAACAATTTGGAATGTGTCAGTATTTTTTTCCTTGAAGAACTGTTTGATTTCTTAAAAACATCGTATCAATATGAGCCTCTGTTACTGGAGAGAGAGGTGCATCAAGGAACAAGAGGTGACATAGCTGTCTCTGCCTTGTGACTATTATCGAAAAATTTGGTGATTGTATGTAAAGAATTGGGGAAATCATTTAAAAAAAAATACATGAAACCAAGCTGTTTATACCAGTTCTGTAACTGGAATAAAGCAAATAGGCAGTGCTATTTAGTGTCAATATGCATGGCACTTTAATGAGAATAATCCCTTGCTCAGAATGTAAAAGTTAAATTTTGACAGCGTGACTGAGTGCCACACCGCAAAAAGACAAAGACAACGCAGTCATCCCAGAGGCTCAGGAAGAAGCCCATCGGTCTTCTCCATGGCCTTTATAAAGGGCATTAATGGTCATCTCCGGGCTGGTGAAGAAGTGTTACCAGTTGCAAGGATATGCCTGCCTTGCGTCCAATGCTCCTGCCATTGGTTGTGCACGCTTGGAGATAATTATGAGGTGAGAAATGAATCCGAGTGGGAAGTCGACGTCGAGAAAGTGCCATCTGAGGAAGGAAGGGAAAAACCAGCTTAGGTGAAAAGCTCACCCCGAAAGCTGGATTCCCAAAACATGTTCCTGAATGATATCTGACGTAGTCCAGTCTTTTGCTGTGGCTCATTCACTTTACATACAATACAATGCTTGAAATGGGAAGCACATTTTGCAAATCATTGCAACTGCTTCAGTTTAAAAGAGGAGACATATCAGTCCAAGCTCGGGTAGTAATATGCCTTTCAATAATGCATATCTTGGTTGACCTCCAATTCAAGCACTGGCATAGATAGCTTTCAAGCAGATATCTCATTCAACCCTTCAAAGCATCATACTGATTATTCAGTCACCAATTGTTTTCCCTTTGAGTTCTCACTGTCAAACCAACAATTCCATCAACATGCCACATTCTGTTCTACTGCTCCACATAGAAAAAAAAGTGAAAAATGTTGATTGAAAGAAAGCAGTCACTTCACCCGTGCATTTTTTTTGTGTATTTAGTAGTAACAACTGAAGTTTGGCATAGGGAGGTAAAGTAACAAAAAGAAAAATCTTTAGCCTATACAGAACTCAAACTGATACGTTATAGTGTGCACAGGAGAGAAAGAAAGAAAGGAAATTAAGATGAATATAGAAAATACAAGTGTATACTCATACTTCTTAGTACAAAATGTTTTTTTTTTTTTAAATCTATGGGAAATGTAATTACCAACTATTCACCACTGTTCAAAGTAAAATTAACAAATGTTTGGTCTGTTTCATTTAAACACAAACATGTGATATTATATTATCCCCCCCTTTCTCTCTCTCTCTCTCTCTCTCTCTCACGCACACACACACACACACACACACACACACACACACACACACACACACACACACACACACACACACACACACACACACACACACACACACACACACACACACACACACACACACACACACACACACAAAAACACACACACACACACACCGACACACACACACACACACACACACACACACACACACACACACACACACACACACACACACACACACACACACACACACACACACACACACACACACACACAGAGTTTCATCATACATGATACTAAATCATAAATGTGATCCATCTAAACAATTAAATCACAAAATACAATTTTCTACCAGCAGAGGAGGCAAAAAATGTAAAAGAAACATCAGTATATTGTAATACATTTTGAAACCATAATATACAAACTATAAACCATATATATATATATATATATATATATATATATATATATATGTATATATATATATATATATATATGTATATATATATATTACATATATATATATATATATATATATATATATATATATATATATATATATATATATATATATATATATATATATATATATATATATATATATACATATATATACATATATATGTATATATGTATGTATATATATATATATAT